>PVJN01017502.1:0-40475 GCA_004026805.1 Lasiurus borealis
TGAGGGTGGCCTTAGAGTTTAGAGAGAGAGCAGAGAGAGATACAAGGCATGGGTGTGCTCATAGGCAGAGCTTGCCATGAGTCCTTGTCTTGAGGCTTTCTATCTATCTCTGGCTGGCTGGAATCCTAGAGGAGGTCTCAGGGGAGGATCTTAACAAAATATTCATTAATTTTTCAGGTATGTCCTTAAATATGCTGATTTGTAAAAATGCGCATATAGATGGATCAGGGGTTATTTTCATGTGAGTTTCATTTATGAAAACGTCATTAAGAAAGGCATTGAAGAAAGACTAGGATGGAAGCTGTTCTACCCTGTATGGTCTGTAAAGTGTAAACCAAGTGTCTTTGGTTAGAAAAGAGAAAACCTTGGGATTCATTAGCTGACTGTAAATTGCTCAAATTGTTTGCCTTGCTTAATTATTTTGTCTCAGTTTCCCTTATTCCACTTAGGAATTTTTCTAGCTTCTTACTATACTGCTACTGGGAATGCTTAGGGGACTCCCCTGGGGGACTGTGGAGAAGACATTCCTATCCAAACCTCATTCAGAGACGGCGCTTTTAAGAACCCAGGCCAAAGGTGCACTGTGAGGGGCCCCAAAGCCTCTGGGGTCTGGCTAGTAGGGGTTGCTCTCTGAATGTATGCCTCGAGGAAGAAACCCAGGAGACCTTTGTGGGCTGTTGGCTGGGAATACCCAGGTTGGCAGCTGCCTATCAGACCCAGTGCGCTTGTTTGATATTAAATATCATATTTTTTAGTTCTCCCTTTTCCCTCCCAAAATGAATGGATATTATAGCTTTCTTCACAAAGTTTATTTTTAATTTGCATAATGCTGCAAATGTAATATAATAGACAGGTGGGTCCCATGGCCTCTGAATGGAATTGCCAAGAACTGAACCATGACTATGTGGACAGACACAGGAATGTTGTGCTGATAACTCATACTTTTGTTACAGACCTGTGACATTAATCTGGTTAATGAAATTTTGCAAAACTGTCAACAGCTCCAGGCAAAGTTACACACAATATGAAAAGATCTTCCTGGATTGACAACACAATGTACTAAAAATTCATTGTGTTTCTAACCATGTGAAAATGTTTTCATGAATTTATGTGACATGGGATTATATTCTGGCTGAGATAATCATATAGTTTTCATCCACATGAATATTCAGCAATATATTTGAAAATCATATGGGCCAGGGGGTAATTTTCATCTACGGGGCTGAATTGAACAAAGTAGAATATCTGGTATCATAGACATATTACATTTTTGTAGTGCTTCCCCAATTATTATAACTCAACCATTGCCCACTCGGAGGAGAGAAGAGAAGGGACAAAGTACTTTTCATTAGCTATAGTGGCACGACAACATGCATAATCTACATACATTTTTACTCAAGCCTTGCCACACCTCTCATCAGTGCATATTATAATATTCATTTTATAAATGAAGAAAGTGAAGCTCTGAGAAGTTAGGTAGCTTGTTTAAGCTCACATTGCCAGTAAACAGAATTGCCTGAATTTAAATCTAGATCACCGTTGGACATTTTTCAAAAATATGCTAATTATGAAGAGAAAGAGGAAGTGGTACCTGGTCAAATCTTCTCTGGAAACTTTATGAAAAGGAAAGGAAGCAGGTTTTTAAAATTTGTGTTTGTTTTCTGCTTTTGGTATGGCTTATAAGCTGCTCTGCCTGGAGGTAAGGAATAGACTCGATGGTTTCTCAAGGTCCACTCAGACTCTATAAATTTACATTTTTGTGAAAGATCCTTAGTTTTTTGAAAAAACAAAAAAACAAACCAAAAACAAAAACAAAAAAACTTAAAATAATGAACACTTTAGACTTTTTTTTCTTTTTGAACTGCATATTAGTAAGGTTTTGAATGGGCAAGCTGTCAGGAAGATATACATCCATATAAATGGGAAGTTTGTCATTTGATATTTGGCTGTTACTACAGTTGGGGTGCTGGTTGCTTCAACTTTGGCTGACCCTGAATGTGGTGTCAGATTATTTTTGAGGGATATTGGTTCCAAAAGCTATTTGGCCTCAACACCTGTTGCCAAGTTATGCTCTCAGAGCTCTCTGAGGTCCAGGAAGTCCAGGCTGCCATTTGCTGAACTTCAGGCCTGGTTCTGGTAGAGCAGGTAAAGCCTTCCACAGTTCAACATCCCCCACCCATCCTAGCACATCTGCCGCCTTTCTTAAGGGCTCTTAACACACAGGTCCCACCACTGAGTCAGCACATTTCATCCAACACTGTGGAACACCTACTGTATGTCAGACCCCAAACTCTTTTTTTTTAAATTAAATCTTTATTATTCAGATTATTACATTTGTTTCTGTTTTTCCCCTCCATAGCTCCCCTCCACATAGCTCCCACCCTTCCCTCTACCCTTACCTCCCTCCCATAGACCTCATCCATATGTGTATGATTTTTGTCCAGTCTCTCCCTGTACACCCCTCACCTCTTTCCCCCTGAGAATTATCAGTCCACTCCCTTTCTGTGCTCCTGATTCTATTGTATTCACCAGTTTATTCTATTGATCAAATTTTTAATTCCCTTAATTTTTAGATTCACTTGTTGATATATACATATTTGTTGTTCATAATTTTTTACCTTTTTCTTCTTCCTCTTCTAAAAAAGTACCTTTCAGCATTTCATATAATACTGGTTTGGAGTTGATGAACTCCTTTAGCTTTTTCTTATCTATGAAGCTCTTTATCTGCCCTTCAATTCTGAATGATAGCTTTGCTGGATAGAGTATTCTTGGTTGTAGGTTCTTGCTATTCATCACGTTGAATATTTTTTGGCACTCCCGTCTGGCCTGCATCGTTTCTGTTGACAAATCATCTGACAGTCGTATGGGTGCTCCCTTGTAGGTAATTACCTGTTTTTTTCTTGTTGCTTTTAATATTCTCTCTTTGTTTTTTGCTCTTGGTATTTTAATTATGATGTGTCTTGGTGTGGTCCTCTTTGGATTCCTTTTATATGGGGTTCTGTGGGCTTCCTGGACTTGTAAGTCTATTTCTTTTACCAGATGTGGGAAGTTTTCAGTCATTATTTCTTCAAATAGGTTTTCAGTATCTTGCTCTCTCTCTTCCTCTGGCACCCTCACAATTCTGATGTTGGTACACTTGAAGCTGTCCCAGAGGCTCCTTACATTATCTTCACATTTTTGGATTCTTTTTTCTTCTTGCTTTTCCAGTTGAGTGTTTTCTGATTCTTTATATTTCAAATTTTTGACTTGATTCTTGCCTTCCTCTAGTCTGCTGTTAGGTCTCTGAATAATATTTTTTATTTCAGTCAGTGTATGTTTAAATTCTAGTTGGTCCTTTTCCATCTCTAGTTGGATCTTTTTCATCTCCTCTTGGGTCTCACTAACTTTATCCAACTTTTCTAGTATATTCTTGAAAAACCTTATAACCGTGGTTTTGAACTCTATATCCAGTCATTTGTTTTCCTCCATTTCTTTTGTTTGTGATCCCTTCCGTTGTCTTGACATTTTCACTATGCTGGGAAAAATTCTGTGTTGGATTCAACCTTATGATACCAGACTTGAAAAACCGCAAAAGCCTCTCTGTTGAGCTTGGGATGGGTGAAGTCTCAGGGCTTAAGGGACCACCTTGCCTTCCAGTCGGCCTCGCCCTCCACGGCCCCTGAGTCTCACGTGACTGGGTAATCACTGGAGCGGTCCCTGTGCATGCCTCTCTCTCTCTCTCTCTCTCTCTCTCTCTCTCCCTCTCTCTCTCTCAGTGCCTCTAGACTGCTGCCCCTCTGCCTCCCCTGCGCTCCGGAACCATATGCATCTGGGTCCCCAGGGTTTCACCCAAAACTGGGGTTTAGTGGCATTAGAAATGGCACAATTGGGAGAATCTGTCTCCCGCCCACTTATGAAAGTCAGCGGCACAATCAGCAGTTGGTCCTCTGCGTGCAGTGCTATGCACGCCATCAGTCTTCTGATCTTTTGCGACTCCCCTAAATTTCTGTGCACTTCTCCCTTTTCACAGTCCAAACTCCCCCCATATGAGTTTCAGCTGGATCTGGGGTTTAGTGTCATAGGATAACGGGTTCAATGCCATTGGGAGTCTCCGTTTCCCTCCTGCCAGAGAAAACCAGCCAGGTTAAAATCTCCAGCACCCACTCTCTGCAGGCACGCGTCTCCATACCTCAGTTTTTTTGCAGCTCCTCTGGGTCTCTGTGAGCCCCTATCTTTCCTTCTAGTTATAGAATTTCCACTCAGCCAGCTTTCCTGTGGTCTTGGATGATGCCTGTTCTGTCTTTTAGTTGTAGTTTTGAAATTGTTGTGCGAGACAGCAGTGTAGGTGTTTACCTATGCCGCCATCTTGGATTCTCCAGACCCCAAACTCTTAACACACCAGCTGTGACCCAAGAAGCCTTGGCCCAAGGCAGGGCATAGACCCAATAGGCTCTCCTACAAATGAATGGTTCCAGAATATATCACTGATCTCATTTCAGATCATTGTTGTAAAGGATTAGGAACTGCTAGGTAGAAAAGAACAATCAACATAAAAGACTATTAAAATTTATAAAAAATATAATTGAAGTTGAAAAACTGAATTTGCATACTACTTTTTCAGGAATTTTAGAATTTAGAGCGAACTTTTGGAGTCAGCTAGTATAGTAATATTTATTACATAAAGCAAGGCATAAGTATTTGCAATATAATTGTGAATGATCACAAATATATCACAAGTAAGTTATTAATTGGTTTAAGAATTCTTAGTAGTTTGGAATGGGGTTTTCTCTAAAAAATGGTTATATATTATATGCAAAAATTTCTTAGCTTGTTTTTTTTCTTCACATTTTATCTATTTACTCTTTTTTGGCTGGGCACAGTGAACTTTATTGGTGGTGTACAAGGTAGAGCTCCCTAAGCCTCTCCCCTTCTCAGGGGGGCACTGGGATGGAAATTGTGGTTAGGAGTTTCTTGGTGTATTGGGAGATCAATTTGGGGCAAGGAGTCTCCAGCAGCTGTAGTCCTCTCTTTCTCTTGCTGGGACTGCTGGTCCCGGGGACTCTTACTTCTTGGAAGCCATTTGGACCAAAAGGTACACTACTCTTGCTATAGCCATATTCATAGTCATACCAGGAAATTAGCTTGACAAAGTGCTCGTTGAGGGCAATGCCAGCTCCAACGTCAAAGGTAGAGGAGAGGGTGTCACTGTTAAAGTCACAGGAGACAACTTGGTCCTCGGTATAGCCCAGATGCCCGTGAAGGGTGCCCTCTGATGCCTGCTTCACTTCCTTCTTGATGTCATCGTATTTGGTAGGTTTCTCCAAGTAGCAGGTCAGATCCACAATTGACACATTGCAGGAAGGGGGGACATGGAAGGCCATGTCAGTGAGCTTCCTGTTCAGCTCAGGGATGACCTTGCCCACAGCCTTGGCAGTAACAGTATAAGCAGGGATGATGTTCGGGGCAGCCCCTTGGCCATCACGCCACAGCTTCCCAGAGGGGCCATCCACAGTGTTTAGGATGGCAGTGATGGCATGGACTGTGGTCATGAGTCCCTCAATGGTTCCAAAGTTATAATGAATTGCCTTGGCCCGGGGGGTCCAAGCAGTTGGTGTGCATGAGTCATTGCTAACCATCTTGAGGGAGTTGTCATACTTGGCATGATTTACTTCCATCACAAACATGAGGGCATCTGCAGAAAAGGCAGAGTTGATGACCCTCTTGGCTCCACTCTTCTAGTGAGCCCTAACTTTCTCCTTGGCGGTGAAGATACCGGTGGAACTTAGCACCAGCATCACCCCATTTGATGTTGGTAGGATCTTGTTCCTGGAAGATGGGGATGGACTTTCCATTGATGACAATTTCCTGTTCTCAGCCTTGAGTAGAATAAATAGAATAACACTGGAACATGTAGACTATGTAGTTAAGATCAATGAAAGGGTCGTTGATGGTGACAATATCCACTTTGCCAGAGTTAAAAGCAATCCTGGTGACCAGGCACCCAATGTGGCCAAATAAATCCGTTCACTCCGACCTTCACCATTGTGTCTCAGAATTGTGGCTGGTGCTATGTAGGAGAAGCAACTGTCTGATGAACAAGAGGAGCAGAGAGCCTGTCTACTTACTCCTATGCAGCCATATATATATTTGTTTGTTTTTGTAGATTTAATTAGTTTCTACTGGTCTCCCCTATTAAGAATTTTCTTTCTTTTCTTTGGCTGCCATCTAGAGGCTTGTATGGCAATTGCACATATTAGGCTTTCTAAGTAGAAAGTAATCAATTCTGTCCCTGCTTTACTTTCTAAGGAATGCTAATACATGTCTGTGTCTTCATAAACATTTTGATTCTGAGGCTGAAATTTCTAAATTATCCTCCTACTCTCTTCTTTAGCATCCCTCACTTTTACAGAGGAGTACAGCTGGCAGTTTTAGATATCTCATCTGTGAAGCTCCTTCCCAGAACCTTATTTAATTTATTATCTAAAATAAAATAAAGCCATTCAGCTTCTGAAGAAGAAGCTGACTTTAGCTTCTGGCCTCACCCATGGATCTTGGCTGAAGAGGAAGAAGGTGCTTCTTTGTAGAATTTTAGAGTCAGCTGGAGGGGACTCTAGTTAGGAATTATCTAGCAGGTACCCTCGCCTAGAAATCTGGTTTGCTCCAGAATTTCAATCAATTGGTTTATCTTTCCCCCAAATCCAGGCTACAAGAAATTAGTCAGTAAGTATGATTTTCTCAATTAAAAGTTTTCTCCCATACATTTTTCTTAAATAAGTGTACCCTCTCTACCTGAGTAGGCAACAAATGGCTCTAAAGTGATATTCTGGGTAGGGTCAACAGCTGCTCCTTCTCTAACAGCCAATGTCTAATAAGACAAATACAATCAAACAAGTCTAATAAAACTATAGAATTGAGTCTTATTTTTTTTTTGCTGAAAAAGTTGTTTTAATTTTTTATAGTAAAATTAAATGTATCAGAAATCTGTGATGTTCAGAAAAGGTCACACTTATACACAAGCTCTGCCATCTGGATAGAGCAAGAATATGTCAGCCAAACCCCTTGTTTCACAGATGAGGCAGCTCTGGCCAAGAGAAGCTAAATGAGAGATGCAGAACAACAGAGCTGTTGACAGAAGAGCTGGGACCAGAGACCTGTGCCCATCACTCTCTATCCAGATCTCCCTTTCCTACGCACCTCACATTCACTTCTGAAATACAAGAAGCTCTTCAGGCTGAAATTTCATCCATGAAAACAACTTTCCTTGATTGAGAAATACCGTCTCTGGAAGACATTTGTTAAATGTGTATATATGGCTGCTACCACAGCACTGTGCCTTGCTCTAGCAGGGAGCTGTTGTGAGATGAAAAGGCTGCCCCCTGATGGGACCCTCACCCCTATCAGGACCCCCATCAGAGCAGGCTGGCTGGACTCGACCCATGCACTAGGCCACTATCTATACTAATAAAAGGGTAATATGCTAATTAGATCAGGAGATCTGGGAGACCTTCCAGATGTCCTTTTGGACAAATCCATGGTGGCAGGGCTGAGGCAGAGGTGGTCAGGGGTGATCAGTCAAGGAGGGAAGGGCAATTGGGGGCAATCAGGCTGGCGGGGGGGGGGAGTGGGAGTGGGCAGAATGGCGGGGGGGAGGGAAGTAGGAAGTGAGCAAGCTGACAGGCAGAGTGTTAGGGGTGACCAGGCAGACAGGCAGATGAACGGTTAGGAGACAGTGGTCCTGGATTGTGAGAGGGATATCTGACTGCCTGATTCTTGTGGGCCTAAACCATCAGTTGGACATCCCCTGAAGGGTTCTAGATTGGAGAGGGTGCAGGCTGGGCTGAGGGACACCCCCCATGCATGAATTTCATGCACTGGGCCACTAGCCATATCTAATAAAAGAGTAATATGCAAATTGACCATACTTATGCTACACCCAAGCCACACCCACCAGCCACACCCACCAGCCAATCAGAGAAAATATGAAAATTAACCCAACTAAGATGGCTTTGGCCACAGAGAATCAGGAGGGAGGCTTGGGTTGCCCCTGGCAATGGAGTAAGCCAAGCTTTCCGCACACCCTGGCCCAGGCCTCTGCTTAAGGCAACAAAGTTTCAATGGCTCTGCTCCAGGCTACAAAGTTTCAATTGTAGAAGATAAACAAATCCTAGATATCAGGGCCTCTGCTTGAGTTGCTGGGGGGGCATGGCTGGCCTGCAAACCACCACAGGCTCCTCACCCAGGCCACCCCACACCCCAAGGGGACACCTACATTGATCTAGGACACCCTTCAGGGCACACTGGCTGGCCCTCATTCATGCACCAGGCCTCTATCCTATCTAATAAAAGAGTAATATGCAGATTGACCATCACTCCAACACACAAGATGACTGCCCCCATATGGTCAAAAGATCCTGCCTTCATGTGGACACAGATGGTCACCACAAGATGGCCAGCAGGGGAGGGCAGTTGGGGGTGATCAAGCCTGCAGGGGAAGGCAGATAGAGGTGACCAGGCCTGCCAGGGAAGGCAGTTAGTTGTGAACAGACCTGCAGAGGAGGACAGTTAGGGGCAAACAGGCTGGCAGAGGAGCAGTTAGGCATTAATCAGGCTGGCAGGGGAGTGGTTAGGGGGTGATTAGGCTGGAAGGCAGAAGCAGTTGGGAGCCAGCAGTCCTGGAATGTGAGAGGGATGTCCAACTGCCCGTTTAGGCCCGATCCTACCTGAGGGACATCGTTCCGGCCCCATGCATGAATTTTGTGCAGCGGACCTCTAGTAGAAATATAAAACCCTACCTGCCACTACTCCAACCCAACCTGCCTAAGGCTCCTGAAACCACAAAATTAGATCACTGATTCAGGCTAGCAGTTCAAAGTGTAAAGCCTCATTTACATGTGAGGAATTCGCACCTTTCTCCTTTTCCTTGGACTCCACCTCTTAGAGGGGGTATGAATGATATAGATGCGCAAATGAAAGCTCAGAAAAGTTACTCTTTTGGGGTTCTATGGCACATCTAGGCAGACCAACTGATCATCAAAAGCCAAAGCACCAGACTGTCTCTTCCTCATCCCGTGGCTTCAGTTCCAGCAGGCACTCCCTACGGCAGGATACAAGGACAGCCCAGTCTCAAATCTTCACAGAGACAGGAATGCTCCAGAGGCCAAGATAATAGAAACCTAAGGACCCAAACACCAGGGCCTGCTCAACACAAGGCCAAATTCTGCTCCACTTCCTAATCTGGTTGCAACCTGTCATCCTGGGGGACTGCAATGGTGCTGTGTAATTGCCGAGGGGGGTGCTCACCACTACCCCTGGACCCCAGGGGCTCTTCACCTGCCTGTTCCTGCCCTAGGTGCTCAGCCCCAGCTGTGCCAGCAAAGCCCCTTTGCTGGGGTGGGATCTGCAGGGATCTGCAGGGATCAAGCCTCCCCTGTGGCTGTTTGCACACATTTAATTAGCTCTAATTATCCCAGGCTTTCAGTTCCACAACTCTGGGCCTGGGAGCTGCACCTAGGGTGAAAGTGACCCATGGAGCCACTGCTCTGAGGAATGAGCCTTCTCACAGGCTGGGAAGCTCTATTCCCATCCACAGTACCTGGTGTGGTGTGTCTGTGTTTGCCCAACTGTCTACACAGCCACCACATGCTGGCTTGGGGACATCTTTGTGTGTCCTTGGTCTTGTGTCTACACTGGTTGCTGGGAAGGTTCATGAGAACCAGGCACTGATGAGGAGACGAAGGGTCTCAGGGAGGGGGCAGGGGGAAGATGAACTGGTTCTCAGCTTTGAAGGAAGGAAGTGTTAGTGCCTGGCTCTCCTATCTGTGCAATGTGAATCTTGGGCAACTGCCAAGTCCAAAAATCCTTGGGATTTGGATGTAATAGTAAAACTGAGGTGTCCTAGACCTTGCTCTGTCTCCTAGCCCCCAAGCCATTTTGAACTTCAGCCGCCAGCACTCCTCTCCTGCAGGTGACATAGCCAGCTCTCAGAGAGGTTAGGGAACTCACCCTAGGAGGAATAGCAGGACAGGGCCGCCACTCTTCAGAGACATGGCATGGGATTTGGGATTCTGGCTTTGCTTAAAAACAGAAGGTGTGCGGGGACTTGGGAGGGAATGCCTGCTGGTCCTCCTCTCTGTCTGGTCTCAGATCCCTAGCCCTCTGTGACCCTGGTCTCACATACTCAGTCCATTGCCGCCACATCCTTTCAGTCCTTTCCTCTGCCTAGGATGCTTTACTCCAGGTATTTACTTACCTAGTGCCTCCCTACACCCTCCTCCAAGTCTTCTTAATGGGGCCTGCCTGACCCTATACTTAATATTTCAATCTGCATCTCCCTCACTTTCATTCCTAAGGCCACTTAATCTGGGCTTCCTTTTCTTATTTCTATTCCCTGCCTTTTAATATGCTGCATCTTCTTATTTATTATGACTCTTTGAATGGTCTATATCTCTACCCAGCACTGTTAGTTGCATGAGGACAGGAACCTTGGTTTTGTTTATTAATATGATTTAAGTAACTAGAACAATATCTGACACATGGGAATTTATAATGTACACATGTATTTCTTTTTTTATATAATGTTTTTTCTTTATTGATTAAGGTATTACATATGTGTCCTTAGTCCCCCATTGTCCTCCCACTCTCTCATTCATGGCCTCACCCCTTTGTTGTCTGTGTCCATTGGTTAGGCCCATATGCATGCATACAAGTCCTTTGGTTGATCTTTCCCCCTTATCTCCACTCCCCTACCTTCCTTCTGAAATTTGATGGTCTTATCCATTATTCGTCTCATGGTTTAAACTGGGATGCTTTCTAGATTAATAAATATCTTGTATTTATTGAGACTTTACTAGATGACACTCATTGCACATGGGTATTCACTCATCTCTGAAACATCCTTCCTGGGTGTGTGGGAGACAGCCTCCAAGGTGGCCCTGGTGATCACTGATCCTGGAATTCATGCATTGGCAGTCCTCCCACGCATTCTCTCAGGGCTAGTCTGTGTGGCCTACAAGATAGAGCGGAAGTGACGGTGGGTTGTTTCCAAGGCGATGCGATTAAGATTTCATGGCTTCTAGCTCACTCTCCCTTGAATCACTTCCTCTGAGGGAAGCCAGTGTACTATCACAAAGATACTCAAGTGGACAATGGAGAGGCCCACAAGGTAAGAACCAAGGCCTCCTATCCACAGCCCATGAGGGAGCCAGCATGAGGGCCGACCTTCCAGTCCCAGAGCCCTGGGATGGCTGGATCTCCAGCTGATGTGGCCTCACCCTGAACCAGGATTTCCCTGCTAAGCTGCTGGCAGGCTCTCAACCCTTAGACAATGTGTGATATTATAAGTATCTGTGGTTTTAAATTGCTACATTTTGAGTACTTTGCTAGGCAGCAATAGATAATAAATATAGTACATATTACTATTATTACTACTCACTCACTTTTAGAAGCTCATAGAAACCAATTTTCCAAAGGTTATGATTTCTCATTCCAGAGCTTGCCATAGTCTGTTTGACTCATAAATCACTACAAGTTCTGCATTTTATGCCCAAGTAACAGATCATGGTGGGGGAAGAAAAACCACACACTGTTAGTTTAATCAGGAAGCTGAACCTCATCTACAGGAACCAGCAGGCAGGCTGTCATGTAACACCCCCAGGACAGTGGAAAACAAAACCACACACTTGGTTTGATCTAAATCCACATCCTTTGGGTTAGAATGTCCTGATGCACATCTCTTTAAAACAACATCAGGCAAAAAGAATTCAAAAGGTCTGTGCCCCAGTGCATCCTTTCCTCTACCTATGTGTAATTAAGCCATATCACATTTACTTCAACTGGGATGGAATTTCTTTCCAGGTCTGTTGCTGTGCTTGCTTGTAGTAACTAAGGATTTAAAATCAATGATGCAAGCTTTCCTGTTGCTCCTCTCATTTTAAAAAATGCTTGTATATGGCAAAGTAATTAAGTCATTTTGTTTAAGCTTCTGATTTTACTACTTTGCCTCCAAACATTTTGGCAACATTCATTCAGTTGAGTTAAAAAGAAGCCTCATCTGAAACACCTTTTTAATAAAATCATCACCACTGTCCCTCTGCTTTACCTGTCTTGTGGAAATCAAGGTAAAATTCTATTCAGCCTAGGCTGGAACTCAATTCCCTTCCCCCACCTTCCCAGTAGCCTGAGCTCAGCTGGAGGCCACTGTACCATGGCAACTTCATTTCAGTGACATTTCTAATAAATGATGGCCAAGGGTTTATGGGGTGTTTCTGGCCCTGGCTCAGCATAACCAGCAGGCACTGGAGGCAGGGCTACTTCCTGTCTCCTCTACCCAGTAGTTTCTGCTTCATCATGAAAGAGTACAGAGTACTTGATGTTGGTATTTAGAAGAGCAATCAGTTAATTAAAATCACTGACAGTTTGAACAAACTGAAGGCAAGAGGCACGTCACTGGCAGCGCGCTAGTTCAGAAAGGACAGAGAAGCACTGGGAGCTGCAGAGACACAGGGGATGCAGACAGTGACAAGACAAGGCAGCAGGCTCTTCTCCTTCCAGGCCAGCTGCTCTCCCTCCAGAAGGTCTCTCAATCTGAAGAACTAGCCTTGGAAACAAATGACCAGTTTGATTTCTTCTCTTTCTCTTCCCTCACCACTAGGCAGCCCAATAAAGGGATGGGGCAGGAGAGGGGAGGAGAGGAGGAAAGCAGGGGTTCTGAAGGATCTTCCAACTAGGCAATTACCTATCATTATTCATCAAGAAACTTTTATATTATCTCAAAGTAGATGTGTTAATGATATTTGAGATGGAGGAATATATTAACCAAATTTTGTCTTTTTCAGAGACTCTTGTTTTGGGGCTCTGGCCTATATAATGGACTGACCCTTGCATGGTATCAGGTCTGGAACGAGCCAGCAACAATCAGCACTGGTTACTTCTTAGGTCATGGAGGGTAATGGAGTTTGCTTTCTCTTTGTCTGGGTCATTCAACTCAAAGATGTTTATTTAGTGCCTGTGGGACTTTCCATAACTAATCCTCTACATGTAGAGCTTAGGGCCACTGGAAGCGTATAATGATATATTTGCATGAAGGCAACGAAGTTACCAATTCTCTTCTGATGCAGGGGTAGTAAACAAGCATGGGCACAAGTTTTATGACATTCATGAATAAGAAAATTGTGACATTCTGTTAAGTGCCATAGTATATTGTGAAGATCATAGTCAAAGCATTCCTTATCAGAATAAGCCAATTAAACACAGCCTGGGCCAGAATGAAGGAAATGTGAGCATATTTATTGCCATTTGCAAGATGTACAAATAGACTAATTTTTTTGTAGGCCTGAATATTTTCACATACATACAAATTCTCTATTGTAATTGGCCTGGAAGATCAATGATAAACAGTTTGCAAATCCAAATGTTAGCTGTGTGTTTAGAACAGGCCCATACCAAAACCACATAACCCAATTTCCAAGAATGGAAATATTGCCAGGCTCCATCTGAAGACTGGACTGTAGAGTGACAGGTGGGTGGTGAAGGTAGGAAGCCACTAATTCATGTGCAGAAGGGAGAAACATGGTATTTACCCAATCACTCGTACACTAGCAAATTACTATTTTGAATGGGCAGCATTTATTTGGTGATATAAGATTGTAAGGTTGGCTTCCATTTCAAATAAAGTTATTTAAATACACTTAATGTATATAATACTTCCCTGTACAGTTCAGATAGCTGAAAATCTGAAATCTGAAATCGGGGAATGACATTTTTTAGTACAAGGAAAGACCTTAGCTAGTTCACCTTTTTATGCTATATACATACATATATATATATATATATATATATATATTGTGTTACATGTATAGATATCTCCCCATTACTCCCCCTCCCTCCCAGGCATACCTCAACCCCCCAGTGTCTATGTTCATTAGTTATGCTTATATGCATGCATACAAGTCCTTTAATTGATGTCTTATCTACCCCACCTCTCCTTAATCTTTCTGCTATAATATCACAGTCTGTTTGATGCTTTACTGACTCTGTATCTATCCTTTTGTCCATCAGTTCACAATGTTCTTTATTATCCACAAATGAGGGAGAGAATGTGGTGCTTCTCCTCAATAGACTGGCTTATTTCACAAAGCATAAGGCTCTCCAGTTCCATGCAGGTTACTGCAAATGATAAGAGTTCCTTCTTTTTAATGGCAGCATGGAATTCCATTGTGTATATGTACCACAGTTTTCTGATCCAATCATCTGCTGATGGGCACCTAGGCTGTTTCCAAATTGTAGCTATTGTAAATTGTGCTGCTATGAATATAGGGGTGCATAAATCCTTTCTGATTGGTGTTTGTAATTTCTTAGGATAAATTCCTAAGAGTGGGATTGCTGGGTCAAATGGGAGATCCATTTTTAGTTTTTTAAGAAAACTCCATACTGTTCTCCACAGTGGCTGCACCAGTCTGCATTCCCACCAAGAGTGAACAAGGGTTCCTTTTTCTCCGCATCCTCGCCAACACTTGTACATTTGTTAATTTGTTGATGATTGCCATTCTGACGGGTGTAAGATGGTATATTATTGTCGTTATGATTTGCATCTCTCGGATAATTAGGATTTTGAACGTGTTTTCATGTGTCTCTTGGCCTTCCTTCTGTCATCTTTCAAAAAGGTTCTATTTAGGTCCGTTGCCCATTTTTTTATTGGATCATTTATCTTCCTTATATTAAGTTGTATAAGTTGATTGTAGATGTTGGAGATTAAAACTTTATCAGTGATAACATTTGCAAATATGTTCTCCCATACAGTGGTCTATCTTGTTTTGTTGATGGTTTCTTTTGCTGTACAAAAGCTTTTTATTTTTATGTAGTCCCATTTGTTTATTTTTCCTTTAGCTTCCATTGCCTTGGAGCAGTATCAGTGAAGAAGTTTTTTCGGCTTACATCTGAAATTGTGCTGCCTGTGGATTCCTCTAATATTTTTATGATTTCCCTTGTAATGTTTAAGTCCTATATCCATTTTGAGTTTATTTTTGTATTTGGTGTAAGTTGGTGGTCCAGTTTCATTTTTTTGCATGTATCTGTCCAATTTTCCCAACACCATTTGTTGAAGAGGCTATCTTGACTCCATTGTATGTTCATGCCTCCTTTGTCAAATATTAGTTGAGCATAGTGGTTTGGGTGGATATATGGATTCTCTATTCTATTCCATTCGTCTATATGTCTGTTCTTGTGCCAGTACCAGGCTGTTTTGAGAACAGTTGCTTTTGTAATATAGCTTGAAATCTGGTATTCTTCTATCCCAGAATTGCTATGGCTATTCGTTGTCTTTTTTTGTTCCAGATGAATCCATGAAGAATTCTTTCTAGGTTTGTAAAGTATGTCATTGATATTTTAATGGGTCATGAATTGAATCTATAGATTGCTTTGGGTAGTATGGACATTTTAATTATGTTGATTCTCCCAATCCATGAACATGGTATACTCTTCTATCTGTTAACATCTTCCTCTATCTCTCTTTTCAGTGTCCTGTAGTTTTCTGCATATAGGTCTTTTACCTCTTTAGTTAGGTTTATTCCTAGATATCTTAATTTTTTTGGTGCGATAGTAAATGGGATTGCTTTTTGAGTCTCTCTTTCTGTAATTTCACTATTAATGTACAGAAATGCCACAGATTTCTTGGCATTAACTTTGTATCCTGCTACATTGCCAAATTCATTTATTAAGTTAATTAGTTTTGGGATGGAGTCCTTCGGGATTTTTATGTACGGTATCATGTCATCTGCAAATAAGGACAGCTTTATTTCTTCTTTTCCAATTTGGATGCCGTTTATTTCTTCTTCTTGTCTAATTGCAATGGTTAATACTTCCAGTACTATGTCGAACAGGAGAAGTGAGAGTGGGCATCCCTGTCTTGTTCCTGTTCTTAGGGGAAATGGCTTTAGTTTTGCCCATTGAGTATGATGTTAGCTGTGGGTTTATCATATATGGCTTTTATGATGTTGTGGTATGAGCCTTCTATTCCCACTTTGCTGAGAGTTTTTATCAAGAAAGAGTGTTGGATTTTGTCAAATGCTTTTTCTGCATCAATTTATATCACTATGTGATTTTTTTTCTCTCAATTCGTTTATGTGATGTATCATGTTTATTGATTTGCAGATATTGTACCATCCCTGCATTCCTGGGATGAATCCTACTTGGTCATGGTGTATGATCTTTCTGATGTACTGCTGGATCTGGTTTGCTAGAATTTTGTTGAGGATTTTGGCATCTATGTTACTGAGAGATATTGGCCTATAATTCTCTTTCATTGTGTTGTCTTTATCTGGTTTTGGTATTAGGGTGATGCTGGCTTCATAGAAGGTGTTTGGAAGTGCTCCTTCTTCTTGAATGTTTTTGAATAGTCTAAGGAGGATAGGTTTTAATTCTTCCTTGAATTTTTGGTAAAATTCTCCCATGTAGCCATCTGGTCCCGGGCTTTTATTTGCTGGAAGCTTTTTGATGACTGCTTCAATTTCTTCCATAGTTATTGGCATATTGAGATGTTTAGATTCTTCCTGATTGCATTTTCGAAGGTTATATTTTTCTGGGAATACGTCCATTTCTTGCAGGTTGTCCAATTTGTTGGAATAGAGTTGTTCATAATATTTTTTAACAATCCTGTGTATTTTCGCAGGGTTTTGTTTTTATTTCTCCTCTTTCATTTCTGATTTTGTTTATTTGGGTCTTCTCTCTTTGCCTCTTGGTGAGCCTGGCTAGAGGTCCATCAATCTTGTTCATCCTTTCAAAGAACCAGCTCTTGGTTTTGTTGATCTTTTGAATTGTTTCTTTGGTCTCCATGCTATTTATCTCCACTCTGGTCTTTACTATTTCCTTCCTTCTGTTTACACTGGGCTTTTCTTGTTGCTCTCTTTCTAGCTCTTTGAGTTGTAAGTTTAGGTAATTTATTACCATTGTTTCCTGGTTTTGCAGTAGGGTTATAGGGCTATGAACTTCCGTCTCAAGACTGCTTTCACTGTGTCCCATAAATTTTGTATTGTTGTGTTGTCATTGTCATTTGTTGTCATCATGTGTTTTATTTCTTCCTTGATCTCTTTGGTTACCCAATCATTTTATAGCGTGCTGTTTAGTCTCCATGTGTTTGATTTCTTTCTATTGTTTTTATTATAGTTGATTTCCAATTTTATGCCACTGTGGTCTGAGAAAATGCTTGATATGATTTCTATTTCTTGAATTTGAAGAGACTTTTCTTATGACCCAACATATGATCTATCTTTGAAAATGACCCATGTGCACTAGAGAAGAATGTATAGTCTGTGGCTTTTGGGGTGAAATGTTCTGAAGATGTCAATTAATTCCATCTGGTCTAGTGAGTCATTTAGGATTGATGTTTCTTTTCTGATTTTTAGTTTAGAGGATTTGTCTGGTGGTGACAGTGGGGTATTAAAGTCTCCTACAATGATTTTATTGTATATAATATCCTCCAATAGTTTTTTTTTTATGTATTTAGGTGCTCCTATATTGGGTGCATATATGTTTACCAAAGTTATTTCTTCTTGTTGGATTGTTCCGTTTAGTATTATGAAGTGGCCTTCTTTATCTCTTGTTATGTCCTTCACTTTGAGATCTAATTTGTCAGATATAACTATTGCAACCCCAGCTTTATTTTCATTTCCATTTGCCTGAAATACCATCTTCCATCCTTTCACTCTCAATCTGTGTGCATCTCTTTTTCTGAGGTGGGTTTCTTGCAGACAGCAGATATATGGATCATGTGTTCTTATACAATCACTTGCCTTATGTTTTTTGATTGGAGCATTTAATTTGTTTACATTTAAAGTTATTATTCATAAGTACTTACTTATCTGTTGCTATTTTTAGTTCTTACCCCTGAGTTACTTCTTTGCTTCCTCTTTCTTTTTATTACAGCAGACCCTTCAACATTTCTTGCATTGCTGCTTTGGTGGTAATATATTCCCTTAGTCCATTTTTGTCTGTGATGCTTCGGATTTCACCTTCAATCTTGATTGAGAGTCTTGCAGGGTACAGTATTCTTGGTTTGAGACCCTTCCTTTGCATTTCTTTGTATATTTCATTCCATTCCCTTCTGGTCTGATGAGTTTCTGTTGAGAAATCAGTAGCTAGTCTTATGGGGGTTCCTTTGTAGGTAACTTTCTGTTTCTCTCTGGCTGCTTTTAAGATTCTTACTTTGTTGTCAGTGTTTGCCAATTTAATTATAATGTGCCTTGGTGTCAGTTTGTTGGGGTTAATTTTTCTTGGGACTCTGTGAGCTTCTTGGATTTGTGTGGTATTTTTTCTTTCCCATATTGGGGAAATTTTCTGTCATTATTTCTTGAAACAGGTTCTCTAATCCTGTTCAGTTTCCACTCTTTCTGGAACCCCAATTATGCAGATGTTGTTTTGTTTCATGTTATCCCAAAGTTCCCTTAGGCTCTCCTCTTGCTTTTTAACTTTTTTTTCTAGGAGCTGCTGTACTTGGGTATTTTTTCTACCGTGTCTTCTAGCTCACTGATTTGGTCCTTTGCTTCTTCTAGTCTACTTTTGATGCTTTCTCTTGAGTTCTTTATAACAGTGATGTTGTTTTTCATTTCTTCTTGATTATTCTGCACCTCCTCTAGGTTCTTCTGCATTTCTTCTTGCTTCTTCTTCATCTCCTGTTGGGTCTTCTTCATTTCCTCTTGGCTCTTACTCACATTGTCGATTTTGTCTTCCATTCTTTTCATCCACCTTATGATCATTTCTCTGAACTCTTTCTCTGGCAGGCTTATTTCTGCTTCTATTTCATTTACTTCCTTTTCTGGTGAGACCTGCCTTTCTGTCTTATGTAGCCTGTTTCTTTTTCTGCCCATGTTCTTTCTTCCCCGGGTTTCTGGTTATGCAGTTCTCTCTCCTACGTTGATTGAAAGGCACAAACTACAACATGACCAGGTACAGCTCACAAGGCACTGAGTAGAAATGTATTCAGGATGTTAATAATCACAAGTAAGGTGATCACCAATGAAAGACAAATTAGGTGTAAATAGAGAAAGAAGAAGAGGAAAATTAGGAAAAAATAAAAGAAAGAAATACCAAAATCAAATTGGGAGAGGGAGAAAAAAATAAATAAATATGTGAACAAAAAAATAAAATAAAAAAACAAAAAGGAAAAGAAAGAGAAGAAAAGAGGAAGAGAAAAGTCAGAGTGCAAAGACAGAGGATAAGAGAGAAAAGGGTAACAAAATATAGGTGTCAGGAGAAAACGCCAATAGAACAGTCACTAATCCCAACAAATGTCGGCAACCAGTACCTGGAGATTAATACAAACTACAAATAACAACTGGTATGGAGAGAGGCGAGGGAAAAGAGAGATAAAAAAGAAACCAAAACAAACCAAACCAAACAAAATAAAACAAGTAGAAAAAACTAAAACAATCTCACAAAAAAAGTACAAAAAATCAATATAATCACGGTTGAGGCTAAGAGGGACAAAAGGTCATAGAGAAAAACAACTTTTTGGATAGTGAAGTCAAGAAGAGATAGGTTTGTATGGGCTTGGCGTAGGGGATTTGAAATTAGATATATAAGTGGGGTGAAATTTTAACCAGGTAAAGAGAAAGAATAGGGAGAATCTAAAGTTGGAAAAGGGAAAGAGAAAACAAGACAATAAAATGGGGAAAGGTAGGAGGAAAGTGTTGGCATAAAGGTAGAGATGAGATAGAGTAAAATTATGCTAAAGGAAATTTGAAAATAGAATGTAGAACTCTAATCCCTAAGTAAAATAAAGGGAAAACAAAATGACACTTGTTTTTTTTCCCAAAATGGTAAAATAATATTAGTACTAATACTAGTTGAAAACAAAACTGTAATAATTAAAAAGGTGAAATCAATTGAGGAGGAAAGAAAAAAAATGTTTTTTGATTAAAATATGCAACAATGAAAAAATATAAAAAAATAAAAAATTAAAAAAAAAATAGAATGTTCATTAACTTCCACTATTGTTCTGCTTGGAACTTCTGTTTCCCAGGTGGGAGGGTATTGCAGTTCCCTGTGTTCCAGTACTTGTTGTTTTTTAATCTTTTTATTATTTTGTGGTTATGTGAGAGTCAATTTGTGCGTCATCCACTGGGTGGCAGTGTTTTGGAATTGACCTCTGAGACTAAGCACAAGATCTCTCTAGGCTGTGCTCAGATCCTATTACTCTGTGGTTCTCAAAACTGGTTTGTGGGGATTTTGCAGCCAGGACACTGAAATAACTCCCAGGCTGTCCCTCTGTCTCAGATCAAAATGAGTCGTTTTCCAGAGCTCCCCTCTGTCAATAGCTTGGAGAGTTTGCCTCCACACTTAGGGATCACGCCCTGCCCCACATAAACAGACCTCTCCAGAGGCAGCTTTCCTGCAGTCCAGTTCCCACAGTGTGCACATCTCTGTTGTGAGGAATGGGAGACCTCACCTTATCCCAGGCGAAATCTGACCTTTCTGTGTGCCGTGTGGATCTCTGAATCCGCAGTGTGTCTGCGCCAATTGGAGAGCGGTGTTCTGGGTCCCCGGGTCCCTGGCTGCTGAGTGGGTGCCACAGCCGCAGGTTTCAGACCGCAGCAGACATCCATCTTCTTTTACAAGATGGCGTGGTCTCTGTGTTCGTGCTGGTGGCTCCGGCAGACAAAATCCCTGTGGCAGTGGGGCTGCCTGGCCAGGAGAGCCCCGTCCAGCAGTCCCCCACCTTCTCCTGGAGGATAACTGACTCTTAATTTTCCAACAAACACTCTCAGCTGCTCTCTCTCCCTCTGCCCAGTGACAAAGCTCCAGACCTGTTTGTCTACTCCGCAGCCATTTTTCTCCGCTATGCTATATACTATTATGAATGAAAAGTCTGAGGATGACAGGGTACAGAAAACTGTCAAATAGCATACAACTTGTTTGAGATGTAGGGAAGGGAATGAGGGGGGTGTCAATCTTTCTTGCTTGTGCTTATTATCAGTCTATCCCTTGCTACTGACTGCTTCTTCTCCATCTACACACATACTCTTTAAGAAAGAGCCTATGTTGGGCACATCCTTCTTTTAGTCTCCAAGCAACTGTTGTGGGCTTTTCTCTGTTTCAAATTCAGTGAGCATTTTTCTGTCTTCCTGGTGGCACTCTTGCTTTTTCCCTCTCTGCATTTGGCTTCCTTGACATTACCCTGTCCTGCTTCTAACTACAGGTCTTCGAGTGCCTCTCTTTTTGAGTACCACTCTTCTTGCTAACATCCCCATATTCCATAACATCTGTTCCCACTCAGTTCATCTAACTTTACCTTGGTTCTGGGTATGAGTTCCAATCTCAAGATGAACCATGAACCAGGTGTGATATCTCCCCCCAAAAATCTATATTCTGATGTTACTGTTGAGCGTCAGTCTGAATATGCAATTGCTTGTTGGACAACTCCACCCAGAAGCACTACAGAAATCTCAAACCAATGCTTTCAAAGTGGAATTCATGATCAGGATAAATACTGTGTCTCATTAATTTTTTTAAATCTCCAACACCTAGTACATAGTATATACTCAATAATGGTTTGTTGGCTGGGTGAGACTCTTACTTGGAAAGCAGAGTGGGGCAGAAAAGTGTGGGAACTTCAAGAGTAGCTAAAATTCCATGTAATTGGATACAAAACAAAACAAAAAAAAACCTCCAGGTCTCTGAAAAGAAGTGTTTCATTGTTAGGCATTGTTTTCTAGCACTACCTTGTGGGCATTATGAGTCAGCCAGAATGTCTCTTTTGATTCAAAATTACAACTCAGTTAAATATTTGCACTATAATAGTACATAATGCATTCATCTACCCAAATAGCTTCTTTTTCACTTATTAAGAAATTTCTGGAGACAGCCTGTCTTAATCCAAATAAATTACTCAAGACAGTGATGGGCTGAGGGAACGTGCTTTTCAGCACTGAGGAAAGTCCTCACTCCTCTCCATAGTAACCCACTTTTAAAATTTATGTTGAAAATGATCATAGTGCCACATCCCTACTTAGGTTCTGTCTCCACCATTAATCTTAGTATTAGGTGACCTATGGGCCCAGTCCTTCTGTTTAAATATCTGGTACATGACTAAATAACCCTGATTTGACATTCATGCCATTGATATCATGAGGTTTGCGTTTTGTGCAAGTATTCTTCTCTCCTCCTGAGAGTACATGGCTACAAGCTGGGCAATGCTGCCTTAATGATCTCTGGTTGGTTCTGTTCTGTCATGCTTAGATTTTCTTTTGTGTTCTGGATACCAAGCAAGGCAGTTTCAGACAGCATGTCCACTTTTTGAAAACACTCTAGAGAAGGAAAATCTAAAGGAGAAAAGGAGTACCTACCTTTGGTAAAAATTTGCTTTTATAAAATGGTCAGTTGTAAAGATATTAAATGAAGGGGACTCTCCTAAATGTTGTCTCAAAATGTGATGAAGTGAAACAAACTTTGAGTTTAAATTTTGAACTAAAATATCTTAAAAAGATCAATGTTTCCATTCACATATTGGCCAGCCTACTACTATGTCAAGATCTTTCCCCTTCTTTTCCCTCTTAACAAGGTTTATACTAGACATCTTTGTATTTTTTCTACTAGTCATCCCTAGCTTACAACTCTGTGATGTAATTTCCATGGAATCAACATTTAAACCTAATTTAAGTTTTCTGTTGAAATATTTGTCTCTCATGTACCATTAAGGGAAAAAGATAATATACATTTAGTGGCCAGATTACTATGATCTCTGAATGCATAATATCCAACACACTCAGTGTATATATAGCTTATATAATAAAAGGCTAATATGCAAATTGTCCCTCGACCAGGAGTTCAACCAACTGCCCATGTCCCCTCCCCTTGGCCAGGCTGGCCAGACCCCACCCATGCACAAATTCATGCACCAGGCCTCTACTACACACACACACACACACACACACACACACACACACACTGGGTGGCCAGATTATTATGTTCAGAGATCACAATAATTTGGCCACTCAGTATATGTATACAATACAATACAATGTATATAGTATGATCTCAATAATAATTTTTTAAATTAAATTTTTGGGGTGATATTGGTCAACATGAACATATAGGTTTCATGTGGTGAGTTTCTATGTTATAAGATCTGTATATTGCACTGTGTGCCCACCACCCAAAATCAGATCTTCTCCTGTCACCTTATATTAAGACTCCTTTCCTCTCCCACTTCCTTTCATCTGGCAATAACTACACTGCTATTGTGTTCATAAGTTTTAGTTTTATATCCCACAAATGAGTGAAATAATATAGTTCTCAGCTTTTCTGACCGACTTATTTCACTTAGCAAAATGTTCCTAAGGTTTATTCATGTTTTTGCAAATGGCACTATTTCATTCTGTTCTTATGGCTGTTTAGTATTCCATTGTGTATATGTACCACAACTTCATTTTCCAGGCCTCTGTTGGGGGACACTTTGGTTGTTTCCATGTCCTGGTCACTGTGAATAATCCTGCAATGAGCATAGGGGTGCATATATCTTTACAAATACATGATTTTGAGTTTTTCCTGTATATACCCAGGAGTGGAATTGCTGGGTCATATGGTAGCTCTATCCTTAATTTTTTGAGGAATCACCAGACTGCTTTCCATAGTGGTTGTACCAGTCTATATTCCCACCAGAGTGAATGAGGGTTCCCTTTTTCCACAACTTCTCTAACACTTGTTATTGCTTGTCTTGTTGATAATACCACTCTAACAGATGTAAGGTGATACCTCATTATAGTTTTGATTTGCATTTTCTTAATTGCTGGTGAGCATTATACACACACACACACACACACACACACACACACACACACATACACTAGATGCCCAGTGTGTGGGGTCCATTGGCCTGGCCTGTGGGATTGCTCTGAAACTTGCTCTCCAACATCCTCCAAGGCGTCCCAGATTGTGAGAGGGTGGAGGCTAGGCTGAGGGGCCCCACTGGGGAAGAAGGTGGGAGGTTGGCCAACCATGAAAGGACCGCTAAAGGGCTCCAGGGTGTGTCTGGCCCATCTTGCTCAGTCTCTATCAGGAAGCTAACCTACTGATCAGAGAGTTCGCACCCTAGTGGTCAGTGCACATCATAGTGAACCGTTGAGTGGACTTAGCATATTATTAGTATACTAGAGACCCAGTGCATAAAATTTGTGCATGGGGGAGGTGTCTTTCAGCCCAACCTGTTTCCTCTCCAATCTGAGACCCCTTGAGGGATATATGACTGCCTGTTTAGGCCCAAACCTACTTGGATTGGGCCTAAACAGGCAGTCATACATCCCTCTCACAATCTAGGACTGCTGGCTCCCAACTGCTCACCTGCCTGCCTTCCTGATTGCCCCTGACCACTTCTGCCTACCAGCCTGATCACCACCTAACCACTCCCATGCCAGCCTGATGGATACCTAACTGCTCCCCTGCCAGCCTGTTTGCCCCTAATTGCCCTCCCCTGCAAGCCTGGGTCCTCCCCAACTGCCCTTTCCTGCAGGCCCAGTCACCCCTAACTATCATCCCCTGCAGGCTTGATCACACCCAACTGCCCTCCCTTGCAGGCCTTGTTCCTCCCAACTGCTGTCCTCTGCTAGCCATCTTGTGGTGGCTATCTTGTGTCCACATGGGGGCAGGATCTTTTGACCACATGAGGGCAGTCATCTTGTGTGTTGGAATGATGGTCAATGTGCATATTACTCTTTTATTAGATAGGATAGAGGCCTGGTGCATGGGTGGGGGCCAGCTGGTGTTCCCTGAAAGATGTCCCAGATCAGGATGGGTATTCCCTTGGGGTGTGGGGTGACCTTGGTGAGGGGTCTATGGTAGTTTGCAGGTTGGCCATGCCCCCCAGCAACCCAAGTGGAGGCCCTGGTATCTGAGATTTGTTTATCTTCTACAATTGAAACTTTGTAGCCTGGCGTGGAACCAAGGTTTCTGCTCATTCAGCCATTGAAACTTTGTTACCTTAAGTTTGGCTTCCTTCATCACCAGGGGCAACCCAAGCCTCCCTCCTGCTCTCGCTTTGTCTGTCGTCATATTGATTATGTTAATTTGCATACTCACTCTGATTGGATGGTGGGCATGGCTGGTGGGTGTGACTTGTGGGTGTAGCTGAGGTACAGTCAATTTGCATATTACATTTTCATTAGATAGGATTACCCTTTGATTGGTTAAATGGACAACCAGACACTTAGCATATTAAGCTTTTATTATATGGGATTGGCTGCTCATAAGTCTTCTTTGGAGAGGTGTATTTTCAGGTTTTCTGCTCACTTTTTTTTTTTTAAATATATTTTATTGATTTTTCACAGAGAGGAAGTGAGAGGGATAGAAAGTCAGAAACATCAATGAGAGAGAGACATCAATCAGCCGCCTCCTGCACACCCCACACTGGAGATGTGCCTGCAAGCAAGGTACATGCCCCCGACTGGAATCGAACCCGGGATCTTGCAGTCCACAGGCCGACGCTCTATCCACTGAGCCAAACCAGTCTCGGCTCTGCTCACTTTTTATTGGGTTGTTTGTTTGGTGTTGAGTTTTATGAGTTCTTTATATATCTTGGAAATTAAACCTTTATCAAGCTACTGTTTGCAAATATTATTTTCCATCTGGTTGGTTACCTCTTTGTTTTATTATCAGTTTCTTTTGCTGTGCAGAAGCTTTTTAGTTTATCATATTACCCATTCATTTATTTTTGTCTTTACTTCCCTTGCCTTTGGAGTCTAGTTCATAAAAATGTTCTTTATAACCCAAGTTCATAAGTTTGGTACCTATATTTTCCCCTATTTAATTTATTGTTTTTGGTTGTATATTTAGGTCATTGGTCAATTTTGAATTAATTTTTGTATATGGGGACAAACAGTAATCCAGTTTATTTCTTTTGCACATGGCCTTTCAGTTTTCCTAGCACCATTCCTTGAAGAGACTATCTTTACTCCATTGTGCATTTCTGGCTCCTTTGGCCATTTAATCCCTGTGTGGGAAGAAAAGAACAGTGTCCTTGACCATGAGTGCCATAGGCAAGGCATAGAATACATGACATCCTCTGTCCTGTCAAGAGACTTTTTGCAGTTTTTCAAATATTAATGATTCTTTCAAAAAGCCAGGATTGATTTCTCTGTGTGACTGCCACCTTGTATCTCCAGATCTTAGCAGTATTAGCTCATTTACCCTTAAAGCTACAGTGGAGCCATAGAGCAATTCCCTTGACCACACAATGAATCAGCACTGTAAAGGGATGTTTTTTTCCTCTCATTATTTTCTATTTTAACTTTTTCTAAATAAGATAAAAAGATAAAATCCCAAAACATTTTGAAATTATGAATAATTTTTTTCTTCTGCCTAAAAAGAGAAAAGAAAAGAAATGGAACCCAGATCTCCTGATGGCTGTTTCTCCTCTTTGGTCACTGATCCTGTGTGGCTGAGCCTAATTCTTTTATTCATTTAATATGTTTTTTTTTTCTTTTGTGTTTTCAAGACTGTGTATTCAAAGAAAGCATTCCCTAGGTAACCATCTATCATCATCAGTAATAATAAAATGTAACATTGAGTGGAATCAAGCTGGCATCAGTCAGAGCTGCCCTCTGACTGGGGGAGGATAGCAGAGCCTGGGTCTGGTAGATTTGAACCAAGAATATGATGTGAAAGTGCTGCTATTTCTGGAATATATACATTTCCAGGGACTCAAGGGAGTGTCCAGAGGATAGAAGAGCTTCCTTTCTTGGAATGTTAATCTGTTTCTTTCTTCTTTTTTTTAATTTTTTTTTTTATCATACTTGGTATGTCTCTGAGCTAATTTCCTCTATCAAGTGTGGAGCTGTCATGATTTATGAGAACAGAGGGCTCCTGAACTTTGGTTATAGAATCTAAACCACTGGGCTAGAACCTGCCTTGTGGGCTGGAGCTTAATGTGTTAGGTTTGGCATCTAAGCCACAAATATTGAGATGATGTGGAAAGAAAATACTTTTGCTCTTTTCAAAAAAGTGTGAATTCTTGGTCTGATCTAGTTTCTCTGGGAAATGTTCATTTGGAGACATTTTCTGGTAGCTCCTTCACCATAACTGAGACAGTTAGTTTCATGAAGGACATTTGTGTATCTATTTGTCACAAACTATAGCACAGTTTCTAAAAAATAAAATGACGAGTTTTAGAGATTACTCAGAGAGTGAAAGAATCTGGGTTTGGTAAGCCTATGGAAAGAGAATGGCTCTCACCTCCTTGAGTCCTTTCTAGGTCTAGACCTTTTCCCTCTTCCATTCAGCCTCCTTCAGGGCAGGATCTATGTCAAATATCAGAACCTACCCCTTTTTAAAGAGCTGCCTAGCTTGTCCCTCAAGCCTCCCTAACTGCATTATCTTCTCTCCAGGGCAGTCTATACTGAGCCCCCAACATGAAACATTTGCTCTCTGAAAGCACTTGGCACTTGCAATTTCAGTGAATCCTCAAAGACACCCCATCAGCTATGCCATCATTTCCTTCATGAGAGATGGGGAAGTAGAGGCTCGGCCAAGGTCACATAGCTGAAAAGAGGGTGTGTTGTTCTGGTTAATCTGCTTCCAAAAGATATGCTTTCAGCTGTGAGCTCAAATGTCCCACAGAACTACATGGCCACCCCTTATTCATCTAGTCACTCATGAGGAAAGGCAATTCTGTTTACAAAACACTATGGAGAACAGGGTGCTTGGTGTTCAGTCCTGGCTCTTCATCAACATTCTCAGTCAGGGGCCCTGAGAATGATGACATTTTTCTTATAATTAATAATTCTGTGCTTACCATGTCTCAGGCTTTACTGAAGCACTTTGCAGGGATCACTGCATTCATTTATGCAGCAGCCCTGTGAGGTAAGCATTGGTACCAACCTCACTTCACAGATTGTGAAATGAAAGCACGGATATGGAATCCATTCTTCCAAGGTCAAGGGAAGCATGTAGCAGGAAGTCACAGCCAATCTCTCTTTTACTAATTTCTCATGAAAGTGATATGGCTAGATGATTTCTCCAATGTCTTTTACCTTTTCTACCCATGTTTATTAATTTTTTTTATTAACAATTTTAATGTTGACAATATTACAGACTGTCCCCATTCCTCCCATTCTTTGCATATATCCACTTACTCCTGCCACCCCCTCCCTTGGCCTTCACTACACTATTGTCTGTTCCAGGGGTTGTGCATATATGTTTTTAGCTAATCCCTTCAACTTCTTTATCTAATCACCCTTACTAACCTCTCCTCTGGAATGCTCCTATCTATTCCTTGTGTCCATGCTTCTAGTTCCATTTTGTTTGTCATTAGATTCCACATATGATTTTATGGTATTTTGGAGATCATATGGCATTTTTCTTTCTCTGACTGGCTTATTTCATTTAACATAATTCTCTCCAGGTCTGTCTACGCTGTCTAAAAAGGATACAAGTTCCTTCCTTTTTAATAGCCTCAAAGTATTCCATAGGCAAATGTACTATAGGTGTTTACCCATTCATTTGTTAATGGACATGTGGGCTATTTCCAGATCTTAGCTATTGTAAATAAAGCTGCTATCAACATAGGGGTGCATCTATTCTTTCTGATTGGTGATTGGGTTTCTTGGGATATATTCCCAGAAGTAGGATCACTGAGTCAAAGGCAGTTTCATTTTTAATTTTTTGAGAAAATTCCATACTGTTTTTCTTAGTGGCTGTACTGGTCTGCATTCCCACCAACAATGTTTTAGGATTCTCTTTTCTCCATATCCTCCCCAGCATTTTTTGTTTGTTGATTTATTGATAGTAGCCATTCTGATAGGTATAAGATTATACCTCATTGTTATTTTATTTTATATCTCTCTGATGACTAGTGACTTTGAGCATTTTTTCATATGTCTCTTGGGCCGTCTGTATGTCCTCTTTGGAGAAGTGTCTATTCAGGTCCTTTGCCCATTAAAATTTTTTTCTTAATTGATTTCAGAGAGGAATCAAACCCACCACCTTTTGGTGTATGGGTCGACACTCCAACCTACAAAGCCATATTGGATTTTGTTCTGTTGAATCTGGTTCCTTGTTGTATCTATCTTGGACCTCCCTGGAGCTTCTCTGGCGCTGTGCAATCTAATTGAGGCCTGATAGGTAAAAGTGCATACTAGTCCAGTGGATGAGGCCTTCTTAGTCTGGGGCTGGGTCAGCTTTGAGTCTCCTGCCTTGTTTCCCTGTTCTGAGCTGTTCTCCCTTCCCCCATGAAGCTGGGCTCTGTGGGGGTATACTGGTCTTGACTAGGATGGCTTGATTAAGCTAAGGTTGGGAGTAGTGCCAGTAGTTTGTAGGAGAGTGGCCAGGCAGTTCTTCTCCTCCAAATGTCTCAGGTCTGCAGGGGCACAGATTTCCAGCCCAAAACTGTTCTCCCTTATATCAGGTCACTCAAGATCAAGTCAGAAGCAGCTGTTTTGCTGGTAGAAAAGAGGACACTCCCCTGCATTCAGGTGGGCAGGGCTGATCTCCTTCCTGGTCCTTCTGTCTAGTTACTTTTCTACTCACCAGCATGAATTCCTACAGATCTGCAGCCTCTTCAGTATCCTCAGGTCCTTAATTCTAACAGGTCCAAGGCAGGGGAGACTATATCCACTTCCATGTTATTCAGCATAGTTCCTGCCCCTAAGCCCTGGTGGTGGAGTAGAGCAGTTGAGCTGTAGGGCAGGGATGACAGCACAGGAGCAGTGGTGGTGGGTAGGTTCAAAGAAGGCATGAGAGGTCAGGTCAGTGGCAATCACATAGGTCCATTGGTGTCCATTGTGGGTATGTGGAGTCATGCTGGTGTCTGCTGTGGACATGCAGGTCCTGGTGGTGTCCTTAGCAGGAAAGCAGGGTCTAGGGTGTTGTCCTTGCCCAGTGCGTGGGTTTAAGGGTGGTGTGCATATGGGTTCCACCCAGCCACAACAAGTTTGGATGGTAGCAAAGCTGGACACCTAGCTGTTGCTGCTCCCTGCAGCCTATTCTCTACAGCAGTGGTAGGCAAACCACGACTTGCGAGCTACATGGGGCTCGCAAGTCGCAGTTTGCCACTTTATTAACTTTATTTATCTAACTGTTGACTAATGAGTTTGCTGACCACTGCTTTAGGGAAAAACACTTTTTCAAAAAAAGGGTAATACCTTACAACAGTGGTCGGCAAACTCATTAGTCAACAGAGCTGCAAACCACAGCTCTCGAGCCACATGTGACTCATGAACCACAGTTTGCCAACCACTGCCCTGGAGGATCTTATAAAACTTTCAAATGGCATAGTCTCCAAGATGGAGCAGCTGTGGTGGTAGCAGCAACTTCTAGGTCAGGAAAGCCAAACCACTAGGCCTTGAGACTCACACATACCATCTGACTAATCCTCACAAACACACATGCACATCCACACATTCACTCCCTTACTCACTCTCTCACCCTTACTCCAGTCCTGCCATCTGCTATGTTGGATCCATTTAAGGTTATTATTGACTAGAGGCTTAGTACACAAAAACTCATGCACTCAGGGAGGTCCCTCAGCCCAACCTGTGCCCTCTCAAAGTCTGGGAGCCCTCAGGGGATGTCTGACTGATGCCTTAGGCCAGCTCCAGCTGGGGAGCAGACCTAAGTTGCAGTCTGGCCCCCTTCTGTGGGAGGTGACCAGGAGGGCTGATCAGGGGATGGCACTGGCTAGTGAGCGGACCACCCCACTGCCCTTATCACTGTCCTCTTCCTCTGACCATTGACATGCACCCTGACTGGCCTGCTGCTGCCTACTTGCCAGCCCCGGCCTCCATAGACCAGTAGTTCCACCATTAGGTCAATTTGCATATTATGATTTTATTATATAGGATAGGTACTTATTTATGTCTATGTTCCTCTCTATAGATTTCTTTTTCTTAAAGCAGTCCCTTGAGCATTTCTTGCAATGCTGGGTTGGGGATAATGAACTCCCTTAATCTTCTTTTGTCTAAGAAGCTCGTTATTTCACCTTCAATTTTAAATGATAATCTTGCTAGATAGAGCATTTTGGTTGCAGGTTACTGTTTTTCATACTTTGGAAATTTCATGCCAATCTCTTCTGGCATGAAGTGTTTCTCTTGAGAAATCAGCTGACAACTTCATGGGAATTCCTTGTAGATAACTAATGTTTTCTTTTGCTGCCTTTAAGATTCTCTCTTTGTCTTTAATAGTGGTCAAATTAATGTATGATGTATCTTGGTGTGGGTCTCTTTGTATTCATCTTGATTGGGACTCTTTGTGCTTCCTGAACTTGTGCAACATTTTCATTCACTATACTAGGGATGTTTTCTGTCATTTTTCTTCAAAGTTTCTCTTACTCTCTTTCTTCTCCTTCTAGTATCTTTATGATGTAGATGTTATTACATGTCATGTTTTATCAAAGTTCCCTTAAACCAGTGGTCAGCAAACCATGGCTCGCGAGCCACATTTGAGCCATGGTTTGCCGCTCTGTTGACTGGAATAGGAGCTTAATCACAAGGAACATCAAGAGCTTATAATTATTGGAATCGAGAGTCTAAGTCAGTTATCAGCAAACTCATTAATCAACAGGGCGGCAAACTGTGGCTCATGAGACACATGTGGCTTGTGAGTTGCAGTTTGCCAACCACTGCCTAAACTATCTCCCTGTCCTTTAATATTTTTTTGGCTTTACTGATTGAGTAATTTTTTTATATTTGTCTTCTAGTTCACTTATTTGATCCTCTGCTTCATTCAGCCTATTGACTATTCCTTTCAGTGTATTCTGTGTTTTAGATATGGCAGTTTGGATGCTCAGAGTGACTGGCAGTAGGGTTGTCTTCCCTCTGGCCTTCAAAAGGTAATTTCTCAAGAACATTGAACATTATTTCATTATAGGATATTAAGCATTAATGACACAGAGAAGGCACCAGAAATCCAGCTCATGCCATGTTTATAGGCTTTTGCCCACCCGAGGGGAGGTGGTGAAGATGTTTCCTGAAGGCCTTTCCTGAATTCAGCTAGTTTGTATATTTCCTAGGAACAATTAATTGAAACTCTACAAAAACAAACACTTTAATTTTATATAAAACCAATACAATTTCTTTCTTCATTCTCAAATTAAAAAAATCCTAAAGGATTTATAAAACTAGAACAGTCTCAGAATATCAGAACAAGATATTTGTCTGCCCCAGATAGGAACTTAGGTCCTCACTTCTTGTAAGCAAAAATATACATGTGCAAATTTTGTATTATTATTGTTATTTAATTCAACGTATTAAGCTTAAAAAAAGATCTTGGGTAAAATCTCAAAAGGAGTACCCAGTTACACTGTATTTACTATTGAGATGTTAATTAATCACCTCATTACAGAGGGTTCTTCTGTAAGGAATTCAATGGAAATTTTCCTTACATCTTATTGTTATGAGTAGTTGTGGGTCTTTGGAGCAACTACTATTTTCTTCTCATGAATTTTACGGATTGAAGAGCTTTAGAAGGCAACATCAGAAACAGTTTTAGGAATTAAATTGGTTTTGGAAAAAAAAAAAGAGATAAGACCATCGATCCCTAAGGCTAACTTGGGATCTAAGCAGAATGGCAGCATGTGTGAATGGAGGAAAGGTCAGCAGTTGGAAAATTTCAATCCTTCTAGTTTTCTAGGGTAGAAATGAAGAGCCTGCCGGGTGGAGAGGACAGTGTCCCCTCAGAGAGAATGCACTCAGAGAAAATGGGTATTTCCATTCCTGAGGACACTTTGGAGCAGGTCAGTGTGGATCAAGGTGACTCACACATAGAACCCAATAGCTAGCCCTGGAGGAAATTGTTCAGGAGAGCATGGCTTCCAAGCCTCACATTCGGTTCTAAGGCGATTGAGAGTTTTAGCCCCTTAATAACTGCATTGCTCTGCCATTGGCGCTCCAGATGACCTCATGTATAACCTTACATTCTGGCACACTGGCCTCACTGAGCACCCAGAGAGTTGAGTGTTGATGGGAAACAAATCTCTTTTGGCCCTGTGACCTACTCTGGTAATTTTCACTAATCCTAAAGTTGGAGGGTGGTGAACTTTGAGAGGATATCCCACCTACAGTTCTCACTTAAAAACATTTTTTATTGATTTCAAAGAGGAAGGGAGAAGAAGACAGAGACATAAACACTAATGATGAGAGAGAATCATTGATTGGCTGCTTTCTGCATGTCCCCTGTTGGGAACCAAGCCCACAACTCAGGCATGCCTCAACCAGGAATTGAACCACGACTTTCTGGTTCATAGGTTGATGCTCATTCATTGAACCATGCTGGCTAGGCATATTCCCCACTTTTTAAGAGAGAGATCCCTGACAGGAAAGTGGGCTCCAATGGGCATATCTCCCTCCCCTAACAGGCTCCTGTGTGTACCTGCTAGAAGGAGAGTTCATTCAAATTGAACCTGAGCCATTCATCTGAAAGGGAGAGTTCATGACTGGGGACCAGGGTAACTTTAAATATTTCCAGATCAAGGTCAACCTGCATGCATGGATGGTTGCCTGTGTACACTACTAGTATATGAGGGTCACTGGAAAAACCCATGCATTAACTTTCTTATCTCAACAAACTGGTTCACATACACACACTTTCATTGTAAAGGCACAGAAATATTGCATATTAACAATTAAGGATGATGGTTCTATTCAGAAATCCTGTGTTTTACTTTCAGTTTATCAGTGGACATATGATCTTGGGCAAGGTATTTAACATCTTTGTGCCCCACGGCCTTCATTTGAATTTGAGATTAATAATTAGATCTATGTTTGTTAGAGATAAAGCTATGAAGCTCACCAAAATATATTTTCTATTCCTTCTTCCAGGGTTAATAGAAGCCTTCATCTCCTAGCCCATTTAGAGTTAGGCAGGGCCATGTGACTCATTCTAGACCAGGAGATAGTACACCTGGTCTAGACAAGTGACAAGTGAACAGCTAATTTCCAATTCACTCTGCTCCTCTGTTCTCTGGCTGCAGCAACTAAGGCAGGAGTGGGGAATGTCTGGCCCACAGGCCATATAATGCCCATGAAATCATCTGGTCTGGCTCTTTCAAGGCATTAGGGGTGAGTTAGTTAAATGTTTGACCAAATATAACAGGCTAATTTTTAAAGGTGAAAATTTTGCATGGCTCACAAATGATGTTATAAATATCCTTAGCAGAAAAAAGTTTCCCCACACCTGCTAAGGAGCTTTTGAGGTCACAAGATCACACTGGATTGCTGAGTCACCACAAGGGAGACAGTAGCTCTGATGAGTTACCTGAACATTCAGCAGGTTTTGTGTGAAAAAGATATGTTGTTTTTATTATATTAAGCCATTGAAATTTGGGAATTACTTGTTACTGTAGAAGAGACTACTCTATAGGGAATATACTACTTCAGAGTAATTGTAAAGAGTAAGTGGAATTCTACATGTGGACACTCAGAGTAGTAACTGCATTTAGTGAGCATCTAGAAAATGCTGGTTACTGTCTCTTTATAAAGACCAATATTGTCCCATCTTCTCTGGAAACTTTCTGAGGCCTCCCCATACTGACCCGGTCACTCAGTCTCCTTACTCTGCTTTCTTGGCATGGTGTCTTTACTCCTTTTTAGAATTTGCTTTATTGTCATTATGCATTTACTCAGGTGTTGCTGTCTCCCACTGGGTTGTGAGTTGAAGGAGGATAGAAACCATGTATTACTATTTAGGTAATTCCCTCCAAATATGGCAGGAAGCCTGTCATAGTGTAAGCTCAAGAAAACATTGCTGGGGGAGAATCCAAGATGGCGGCATAGGTGAACACCTACACTGCTGCCTCGCACAACAATTTCAAAACTACAACTAAAAGACAGAATGGACATCATCCAGAACCACAGGAAAGCTGGCCGAGTGTAAGTTCTACAGATAGAAGGAAAGAGAGGGGCTCACAGAAACCCAGAGAAGCAGCAAAAAGCTGAGGTATGGAGACGCGTGTGCTGAGAGAGCAGGTGCCCGAGTACCTGGCTGGCTTTCTCTGGCGGGAGGGAAATGGAGACTCCCAACGGCATTGAACCCCTTATCTTATGACACTAAACCCCAGATCCAGCTGAAATCATATGGGGGGAGTTTGGACTGTGAAAAGGGAGAGGTGCATGGTAATTTAGGGGAGTTGCAAAAGATAGGAGGTCTGATCACGCACACGCACTGCACTACATGGAAGACAGATTGCTGATTGTGCCACTGGCTTTTGCGAGTGGGCGGGAGACAGACCCTCCCAACTGTGCCACTCTGACTCCACTGGGCCCCTGTTTCAGGCGAAACCCTGGAGACCTAGACTCGTGTGGTCCTGGTGCGCAGGGGAGCTGGAAAGGCAGCGGTCTAGAGGCACTGTGGGTGCGCGCACACAAGGACCACTCCAGTGATTACCCAGTCACGTGAGACTCAGGGGCCGTGGAGGGTGGGCTGACTGGAAGGCAAGGCGGTCCCTTAAGCTCAAGCTCAACAGAGGCTTCTTCGATTTTGCAAGTCTAGTATCATAAGGCTGAATTCAACACAGAAGTTTCCCTGCCATAGTGAAAATGCCAAGACAAGGGAAGGGATCACAAACAAAAGAAATGGAGAAAAAAAAAACGACTGGATATAGACTTCAAAACCACGCTTACAAGGTTTTTCAAGAATATGCTAGAAAAGATGAATAAGTTTATCAAGTCCCAAGAAGAGATGCAAAAGGACCAACTAGAGATGCTAGAGATGATGGATAAATTTACTGAATCCCAAGAGGAGATGAAAAAGGACCAACTAGAGACACTGACTGAAATAAAAAATATTATAGAGTCCTAACAGCAGACTAGAGAAAGGCAAGAATCAAGTCAAAAATCTGAAATATAAAGAAACAGAAAACACTCAACTGGAAAAGCAAGAAGAAAAAAGAATCCAAAAATGTGAAGATAATGTAAGGAGACTCTGGGACAGCTTCAAGCGTACCAACATCAGAATTGTGGGAGTGCCAGAGGAAGAGAGAAAGCAAGATACTGAAAACCTATTTAAAGAAATAATGACTGAAAACTTCCCACATCTGTTAAAAGAAATAGACTTACAAGTCCAGGAAGCACACAGAACCCCATATAAAAGGAATCCAAAGAGGACCACACCAAGACACATCGTAATTAAAATACCAAGAGCAAAAGACAAAGAGAATATTAAAAGCGGAAAGAGAAAAACAGTTTATTACCTACAAGGGAGTACCCATACGACTGTCAGATGATTTCTCAACAGAAACAATGCAGGCCAGATGGGAGTGGCAAGAAATATTCAACGTGATGAATAGCAAGAACCTACAACCAAGAATACTCTATCCAGCAAAGCTAACATTCAGAATTGAAGGGCAGATAAAGAGCTTCACAGATAAGAAAAAGCTAAAGGAGTTCATCAACTCCAAAGCAGTATTATATGAAATGCTGAAAGGTACTCTTTTAGAAGAGGAAGAAGAAAAAGGTAAAAGCCAAAAAATTATGAACAACAAATATATATCTATCAACAAGTGAATCTAAAAAGTAAGTGAATTAAAAATTTGATCAACAGAATAAACTGGTGAATATAATAGAATCAGGAGCACAGAAAGGGAGTGGACTGATAATTCTCAGGGGGAAAGGGGTGAGGGGTGTACAGGGAGAGTCTGGACAAAAATCATACACCTATGGATGAGGTCAATGGGAGGGAGCTAAGGGCAGAGGGAGGGGTGGGAGGTGGGTGGAGGGGTGCTATGGAGGGGAAAAAAGAGAAACAAATGTAATAATCTGAATAATAAAGATTAAAAAAAAGAGAAAACATTGCGGAATGGACAAATAAAAACCCTTCTCCCATGATAGAGGCAGAAATATCTTAATAAGAATCAGTATACCTATATTTTTTTCTCTTATTCTTTTTTTTACATTGTAATTTCTTTATTGATTAAGGTATTACATATTTTTTCCTCATCCCCCTAAACCTTCCCACCTCCCCACTTCTGCTCTCACCGCCTGTTGTCTGAGTCTACCAGTTAGCTTGTATGCATGCATATAAGTCCTTTGGTTGATCTCTTTCCCTTACCCCCACCCTCTCGTACCTTCCCTCTGAGGTTTGATAGTCTGATGGATGCTTCTCTGTCTCTGGATATCTTTTGATCATTAGTTTATGTTGTTCATTATTTCCCATAGATGAGTGAGATCATGTAGTATTTATCTTTCTCTGACTGGCTTATTTCACTTAGCATAATGTTCTCCAGTTCTATCCATGTTGTTGCAAATGGTAGGAATTCCTTATTTTTAGCGCAGTGTAGTATTCCATTGTGTAGATGTACCACGGCTTTTTAATCCATCTCATCTGCTGATGGGCACTTAGGCTGTTACCAAATCTTAGTTATGGTGAATTGTGCTACTATGAACATCGTGGTGCATATATCCTTTCTCATTGATGTTTCTAGCTTCTTGGGATATATTCCTAGAAGTGGTATTACTGGGTCAAATGAGAGTTCCATTTTTTGTTTTTTGAGGAAACTCCATACTGTTCTTCATAGTGGCTGCACCAGTCAGCATTTCTACCAGCAGTGCAGTAGGGTTCCTTTTTCTCCGCATCTTTGCTAACATTTGTCCTTTGTTGACTTGTTGATGATAGCCATTCTGACAGGTATGAGATGGTACTGCATTGTTGTTTTGATTTGCATCTCTTGGATAGTTAGTGACTTTGAGCATGTTTTCATATGTCTCTTGGCCTTCCTTCTGCCTTCTTTCAGAAAATTTCTATTTGGGTCCCTTGCCCATTTCTTGATTGGATTGTTTATCTTCCTTTTATTTAGTTGTATGAGTTCCTTGCAAGTGTTTGAGATTAAACCCTTATCAGTGATAACCTTGCCAAATATGTTCTCCCATGTGTAGTGGTCTTTCTTGTTGTTCTGTTGATGGTTTCTTTAGCTGTATAAAAGTTTTTTTTATTTTGATGTAGTCCTATTTGTTTATTTTCTTTTTATTTTCCATTGCCCTAGGAGCAGTATCATTGAAGAAGTTCCTTTGGAATATGTCTGAAATTTTGCAACCTGTGAATTTCTCTAGTATTTTTATGATTTCCCATCTTATGTTTAAGTCCTTTATCCATTTTGAGTTTATTTTTGTGTATGGTGTAAGTTGGTGATCTAGTTTCATTTTTTTTGCATATATCTGTCCAATTTTCCCAAGACCATTTATTGAAGAGACTGACTTGATTCCATTGTATGTTCATGCCTCCTTTGTCAAATATTAATTGGGAATAGTGGTTTGAGTTGATTTCTGGGTTCTCTATTCTATTCCATTGAACTATATGTCTATTCTTGTGCCAGTACGAGGGTGTTTTGAGGATTGTGGCTTTGTAATACTGCTTGATATCTGATATTGAGATGCCACCTACTTTGTTCTTCTTTCTAAGGATTGCTGCAGCTATTTAGCGTCATCTCGGTAAAATTTTTTGGAGAGTTCATTCTAGGTTTGTGAAATATGCTGTTGGTATTTTAATGGGGATTGCATTGAATCTATAGATTGCTTTGGATAGTATTGACGTTTTGATGATGTTGATTCTACCCATCAATGAGCATGGTATGTTCTTCCATCTGTTTATATCTTCCTCTATTTGTTTTTTCAGTGTCCTGTAGTCTTTTGCCTCTATAGTTAAGTTTATTCTTAAGTATCTTAATTTTTTTGTGATACAATGGTAAATGGGATTGATTTTTTTAAGTCTCTTTCTGTAAGTTCACTATTGGTGTATAGAAATGCCATAGATTTCTGGTGTTAATTTTGTATCCTGCTACCTTGCCAAATTCATTTATTAAGTCTAATAATTTTTTTAATGGAGTCTTTAGGTTTTTATATGTACAGTAGCATGTCTTCTGCAAATAAGGACAGTTTTGCTTCTTCTCTTCCAATTTGAATGCCTTTTATTTCTACTTCTTGTTCTGATAGCAATGACTAGCACTTCCAGTACTATGTTGAATAGGAGTGGTAACAGTCAACATCCCTGTCTTGTTCCTCTTCTTAGAGGAAATGGCTTTAGTTTTTGTCTATGATGATGGATGTGTGTTTGTCATATATGGCTTTTATGATGTTGAGGTATGATCCTTCTGTTCCCACCTTGCTGAGAGTTCTTATTAAGAAAGAATGTTGGATTTTGTCAAATGGTTTTTCTGTGTCAATTGATATGACTATGTGATTTTTCTCCCCCAATTTTTTATGTGATGTGTCATGTTTATTGATGGCAGATATTGTACCATCTTTACATCCCTGGGATAAATCCTGCTTAGTCATGCAATATGATCTTTCTGATGTACTGCTGGATCTGATTTGCTAGAATTTTGTTGAGGATTTTGGCATCTATGTTCATGAGGGATATTGATCTGTAATTCGCTTTCATTGTGTTGTTTTTATCTGTTTTTGGTAATAGGGTGGTGCTGGCTTCATAGAATGAGTTTGGAAGTGCTCCTTCCTCTAGAATTTTTTGGAATAGTTGGAGGAGGATAGGTTTAATTCTTCTTTGAATGTTTGGTATACGTAACTCCCTTGTGAAGCCATCTGGCCCTGGGCTTTTGTTTGCTAGAAGGTTTTTGATGATTGCTTCAATTTCTTCCATAGTTATTGGCCTATTGAGATTTTTAGAAACTTCCTGATTGAGTTTTGGAAGGTTGCATTTTTCTAGGAACATGTCCATTTCTCCCAGGTTGTCTAATTTGTTGGAATAGAGTTGTTCATAATATCTTTTAACAAACCTTTGTATTTCTGTGGGGTTTGATATTACTTGGCTTCTATCATTTCTGATTTTATTTAATTGACTCCTCTCTCTCTCTCTGGTTTTTGGTAAGCCTGGCTAGAGTTTCATCAAACTTTTTTATCCTTTTAAAGAACCAGCTCTGGTTTCATTGAGCTCTTATATTTTTTTTTGCGGGGGTGGGGGGGAATCTATGTTATTTATTTCTGTGTGGGAACCTATTTCATGTCCTGTGTGGTTCAGGATTCCCAGTTCAGGGTTTGGGTTCTGGAGAAGTCCACACTCAAATGACAAGAGAGGCTAGAAAAGTATTAATTTGGTGATATTGGGGGGCCAGGCAGGAGCCTTCTTCTAGTGGAAAGACTACCTTTTGCTCTGGCCTTTTTCTCCCTTTTATTAAGACTAAGGAATACATTCATGACCTTTAGGCAGGAAATTACAAGAACAGAAGTTTACATGAAACAAACAGGTAGAGACTGCTTCAGCTAACAATGTTTCAACTAAACAGTGAGTGATTAACTCTGTCTTTTCAGAGCAATTAAGGTTAACCGGCCTTCTGGTCTCCTGTCCACATCTTTCTATTAGTGAGACAATGTTCAGTTTCCAGCATTTCTACTCTAATATTTTTTATCTCCTTCCTTCTACACAACTTTTCTTGTTGCTCTCTTTCTAATCCTTTGAGTTGTATTAAAAATATATTGCATTAGATGATTTATTAACATTTTTCCTTTCTTTCTTTCTTTAGATCTCTCTTTTCTTCTTCTTCTTCTTCTTCTTCTTCTTCTTCTTCTTCTTCTTCTTCT
>PVJN01017503.1:0-40500 GCA_004026805.1 Lasiurus borealis
CCTGTAAGCCCCAGACCCCACGGCTGGCAGCTCCTCACCTGTAAGGTCCGCTCCTGGTGGACGCCCACGAAGTCCAGAGCCTCGGTCAGGAAGTTGTAGCGCAGGGTTTTGAGGAGCCGTTCCATCAAAGACATGGACAAGCGATAGACGCCTGGCCAAGAGGGGGCATCGAGGGATTTCCGAGAGGTGCTGGGTGTCTAAGACACAATGAAAGACAAAATCGGGGTGAGGCGCCAAGGAATCTGGCTGACAGGTACAACAGCAGCCCAATGCAGCATAGATCCTAGGGCAGTCCGGTTGCTTAGAAACCTCTGGAATGGGCCTGGTCACTGCCTGGCGACCAGCAGGACCAGAGAGAGTCTGAGGCCAGCAGTGACAAAGAAAGAGCACTAGACAGAAATGCAAGAATCCAGGGTTCTAGACTTGGGTCTGCCACGAACTAGCTGGGTGAGCAGCTTTTGCGGGCAGTGAGTGTGGGGTGGGGAGGAGTCCAGTCCATCAGTACAGTAAGAACATAAACCACTGAAGAGAGCAACTTCTAGGGCAAGTGAAGGGGGATGCGGGTGTGCTTTTCCCCTGGAAGTGCAGTCTGGGTAGTGGCCGGAACTCACCTGCACTGTCCCATTGGTGCTGAGCTGGTACACACTCAGGAGGGGCAAACAGATGCTCTGTGTGATGCCGGCTCCAGCCACTGCTGCGGCTCCCTGGGAGACAATGACATGGGATGAGATGGGACCTGTCCCTGCAGCCAGCCCCCAGGGGCAAGGGTAGCCCTCAGAGTAGACCAGAACCCCCTCAGCACAAACAAGGAGGCCCCTTCCTGCCGCGTGCTCGCCGCCTACCTGCTGGGTGCGAGCCAGGGTGAGGAGCAGGTGCAGTGCCGCCTCGGTGAAATGCAGGTTCTGCTTCAGGCGAAGGCTCACCTCCAGGGTGGTAAAGAGAGTGGGCAGGATGGGGAGCCGGCGGGTCACCTGCAGCCAGAGGTCTCCATCCTCATCTACCTCACACAGCTCCTTGGCCAGGTGCAGGCCCAGGACGCACACCTGCTGGGGCCCACAGGTAAAGATGAATAGAAGAGAAGGAAGAAGTGCCAGGGAAGGAAGAAGAGGAGAGAAAGGGATAGCCAGCCCGCATCTGACCATACACCTTTTAAGCAAGCTGGACTGGAACACAATTCGGAATTTCTCCCAACCCTGCTCTGCTCCCACACCTACCTCTCAGGGACTGGCAACCCCAGCCACACTAATAAGCCATCCCTAGACCGAGAGAACTACCCATGCCTTCTTCCCCCATCACCCAAACTGCCTCAGCTGTGCTGGTGCCACTTCATGTCCTACATCTGCCCACTCCATCCGACTCTGATAAATACAAAGTCCAAGTGACCTACCTTCTCTGTACTATTGCCATTACCCCTTAAGTGGTCTTTCTTCCTCCTCTCTGGACGCCCCCCAAACAATTCTACCAGAGTTTTTTCAAACATTTTTTTACCCTGACTGCAGTAATAAATACCTTTAGACTGTGCCCTGGTATACACATACTTACATATTTCCATTAAACAGTATTCTGACCTTATATCATGTAAAGCACGCTAATATTTTCTTTTTACATCATTAAAAAAATATATATGCTGGTCTTTACCAAATGAGCTCATTTCAAGACCCGGTAAAACAGTTTGCTGCTGCATCCAGAGTGATCTTTCTAGATACGAATCTCATCACTTCTCACCCTTGCTTACAAGCCTGCTAAACTGGTTCTCATTCCACTGAGGACCCAGAATAAAAGCCGTGAAGCTTCCAGCCATCTAGCCTGCAACTCTGCAGGCCTGACTTCATCTCTGCGCACAACAGCCTGCTTTAGGTCACTGCTGAAACGTGCTCTCGCCGAGCCTCTAGATTGGTGAGAACCACACACTGTACATTCTCCCTGTACCGTTCCCCTGCTGGACTTGCCACATGGAATTCTAACATTTCTCTGCATAGTCTGAAATTTATTAACTTTCTCACCAGACTGAACTCTGTAAGTGCAGTGACGGTCTTGTTCCTAAGCTCCCGTAGGGCCTAGCAGTTCCTATTGTTTGGGTGCATTTGGGAAGGACAGACAGCTCCCCATCCCGCGCTCACCCCATCCCGCTGGTCCTTGTGCCGGGGCCGAGAGCAGTCATCAGTCTCCATGCTGTCCTTGTCCTCCAGGGCGCTGCCCGACGCCAGACTGTGGCGCGTCTGGTCAAAGAGCGCAATCACCTCTTCTTGGAGGGTTTCACAGACGTTGAGCACTAGCTGAGAGTACTGGGGGATGTCACTCACTGCAAAGCGACAGGGAGGAACACTGTCACACTCACCATGCCACCTCTCACCGAACACCAAAGCTTTCTTTCCAGGCAGATAGCTGGGGACAGAGTACAGTGCAAGAGGGAGAGTTATCTGTCCCCTGAGAAGGGAGGAGAAACAGGCGGAGAAGAAAAATAATGTTCCCAAAGACCAGAATTCCAAGACTAAAATAAAAATTCAACCCCCACAGGAGGAACCTCTGGCTCTGTGCCAGAGTGGCCTGGCTGCCAGGGGGGATGGGAGACCGCTACTGCCACCGCCTCTGCCCCTCACCTCTCATCTCCTTCATCTGCAGCACAGTGATGAATGCTGAGAACACCTTGGCCTTGGTCTTCTCCATGAGCTGCCGGTCTGCCTGCAGCACTCCCTCCAAGATCTCTGTCAAGGGTGCAAGAATCTCATCCCCAGGACCTAACTCTCTAGAAATAACATGGGGTCGAGAGGAGAGGAAAACACAGCTCACAGCAAGGCCACAACTGCCTTTGCCCCAACTCAGGATGCCCACTGAGCAGTCGGCTGTCGGTCCTGCTGCGTGATGGAAAGCTAGCCCATTTCATACCCTTTTTCTCCCTTCAGGAAGGCAAAGGGCCGGTAAAGAGGATCGAGCAGACCCGAGGAGGCAGCCGTCCGCAGGCCGCCTCTCCCAACAGCACTCACCTCTTCCACTGCCGCAGGAGGATGAGCAGCAGCGTGCACATCATGGAGCCGAGGCGGAGGCAGTTTACCGAGGCGGGGACCAGCAGCTGAGGTGAGACAGCGGACAGTTAGAAGTCAGGCTTCCTCGGGGTTGGTCCAGCCAGAAGATTCCAACTCTGTCCACAGGGTGCCTTGTGGACCCTGCTTTTCTTTCCCAGCAGTGAGCTACAGGGGCTGGGGCAGGGGGAGAGGCGAGGGCTGGCCCAGCACAGCAGAGCTCTGTCCACCCCTAACCCCCTCCCGGCAGCCTCAGGCCTCCCAGGCCAACTGAGCCCTTTGACCCGACCACTTGGGCGACTGCTGACTCGTGAGCGCTCATATTTGACTCGGAGACCTTGTCCCGGGAAGGAACGTGAAATCTCCCCGACACACTTACTAACGCTTTGGTCCCATCAAGCACATCGAGAAAGAGCTGGCGACGCACTGCGGAGTCGGTCAGGTGCAGTATCTCTGCCTGCAAAGGACAGAAAACATGTCAGTTGGGAAAATGTCCCCCACTTTAGAAGCCAAGAAATGTGGAGTCCTCTGTCAGGCAATTGTCACTGAGAAGTCACTGTCCCCCTGATTGAAGTGGGGCTGGAGGCCCTGTCGATTCTTTGTCTGCCCTTAGATAAGATCAGAGTCCAGCCCAGCTGTGACAGTGTTCTTCCCTACCCCTCCTCCCGATGACATCCTTCCTTTGCTCAGACCCTTTGGGGCGGCCTGGTGCACTGGAAAGACCAACTCCGCCACAAGGCTTGGCGGGCCCCAGGGGACCTGCGCCGATGCTTCTGCATCACACCCACCGTGTTCCCGCTACTCCAGCCCCCACGGCCGCCTTCCTCCTCTGTGAACACACACGCTCTTTCCCTCTTCTGGACCCTGGCGTTGTGACCATCTGCCTAGACGGCTCTCTTCCACAGGCTCTCCACCTGGAAGACTCCTTCGTACCTTCCGGTCTCAAACTGGACATCGCCTGACTATGCCTGGCCTACTCTGGCTTCACTACCGCGGTCTCCTGATTACTTCCCGCACAGTGAATTATCACAATCTGAAACTACTTCTTCCTGAGTGTGCTGACAATCTGCCTCCCTCTCAGGACACTCTCCATGAGATCAAAGACTTTATCTGCCTCGTTCACTGCCGTAGCCCTGACGCCTGACACATGGGCAGGCATCCCATTAACATCCAATCAACGAATGAGGAATCATCAATAGCCTGGACTTAACCAGATAAGACTTCTAGGAGGGGAAAAAGAATGGTGGGATTTTCCAAGAATAACTGAAGAACTACTGCCTAGCCAGGGTCTAAAAGGCAAGTGACACAGAGGTTATATTCAGGGGCAAATCAATCGTTCCCCAAAGATGGCTGAGCTTTTGGTGTGTCTGCAGACTCAGGGCTCCACAACCACTGTGCCACCACAAAGGCCCAAGGTCATGGGCAGCGTGGCACTAAGTAAACAAGTCACAGATGTTAAGAATATGCCTGAAACAAGGGCACTTATCAAGCTGAAGCAATGAATGAAGACAAGGAATTAATCTGGATTCCCCAGGAAAAACAGTCAACATCCAATCCTTACTACATAGCAAGAACACATACCAAGAAAAAAATGCAACCTCTTCTCAAATGTTAAGTCTCTCTCTAAAAGCCAAGTCTCGGCAGACACACTGGACGGAGACAATGCCTCTGTTCTTTTCCTAAGACCAGGAGATGCAGTTTCTAGGACCAGTGAAAACAAACAGCTCTCTAGAGAGGCTGCTGCTGCTGCAGCTGTTACAGCGACCTCACTAGTCCACAAATATTTATCTACTGTCCACAGGGCACACAGCACCAGACAATGCATGTGCACGGGAGGTAGCTGAAGGGAACCCCTAAGACCTATGCAAGGCTGCAGGAATCTTAATGAAATGCAGAAGGGATTTCGAATTGCTTCTCTGCACTTTTCGGAAGGGTTTCTTTTCTAATATCATTAGATACCCCATACTAGCCCCCATTTTTTCACACAGAACCTGTTACATTTTAGCTCTCAGGGAAATACCGACTCATTCTTCATCCCAAGGGGCTGTTAACTACGAGGCACCCTGGCACATGGTTGCTAGGAAACCAAGTGAAAACTCGCCCCGTGAGGTTCTTACGTGACTGGTGGCAATGATGAGAAGCATCCTCCAGGCGGAGACCAGCATCTGATACTCGACCAAGGAGGTGCAGCTGCTGCCCCCCGTGTCGGCTGTGTGAACCGCCAGGGACTTGACATACCCTGACCAGTAGGCGAAGCGTTTCTCACTGGAAAACTTCTTGAGTGTATCTTTTAATGACTGGTCCAGGGAGCCCCTAGAGTGTCAAGCAAACACAAAACCTGCCATTAGGTTTCAGAAAGGAGATGGGAAGGTGATGGGCGCAGACCCTTGATGAGGCAGAGAAAGCAACCTCACATGGGCTACGGCAGGTGGCTCCGGCTCCCTCCAATGGGTGGGGCTCATGCTTCTTGCTTAACAAAATGGGTTAGGCCGAGGCCTTTTCCAGGACTCCTCCTCCATAAAATCCCGGGCTCATGGAGTCTGCTTCCCAAGGACTCTTTCTGACAATCATAAATGCTATCAATGCGCCGGCCAGGGACACAGTTCAGTAGCTTCCATAAATGGCCCCAAACCAGTTCTCTCCTGACTCGGCTTATACAGCCATGCACCCAATGGTAAGCCACCAGGATCGCCCTCCCAAACCTTTCATTAAACTCTCCAAAGGGGAAAGGACTCACTTCACTACGTAGTAAATCTCCAAGCATATTATCTTCATGATGAGGGCACAGGTTTCCAGGATGCTAGGCTGTGGAGGGCAAGAGCAGAGCAGCACCCATCACAAGGCGATCGATCCTCTCCCCTGGGGTCCCCCACAAAGGAGCCTATTCTCTATCGCATGTGATGGGCATCTGACTTGACAGAGCAGAAGCCTCAGGCCCACAGAGTCTCCACGTAAGTGGAGAACCCCAAGGAGCCATCAATACTGAGCAGAACATGCCACTTTCTTTCCCAAAGCAAGACATCAAAGGGAGAGGAAGCAAGCACTTCTCCGAGAAAGAAGTTTCTAGAGAAGAAAGCATGCTGGTTGCTTACTCAAGGGAGGTATCCCTTCCTACAGCTCAGTCTCCACAGCCCCGCCCTCCTCCCAGGAGCTCCATCGCTGCCCACTTCCCCACAGCTCACCTCGGATGTTTCTGAGGGAGGAGACAGGGTTCCAAACAGCGGACTTGTTAAATTCTCCCAAAACTTGGGTCTGAAAAGAAAACACATGATGTAAATCACACTTTCTCTCTCGCAGACCTTTCCTCGTTCCCCACCTCCCTTTAGTGGTTACTCCGTTTTTCCAGTCCCGATTCTAATGTGTCTCAAAGGTCATTTGCTCCTACCGAAATGTAAAGGCTCCACAGAGAAAGCATGATTTTGTGTAGGTTTTCCTCTTCAGAAACACCACCGTACATTACAAGGTGGTCAGTAAGAACTCTCAGGGTTCACTCCACTGTCCATTTCTGACAGCCCCCCAAAGAAGAGAGCGAGGAGGAAAAGCAGGACACAGACTCCCATTTTAAAGTCCCTTTCCTTTGTGCAAACGGGTCCAAGACATCAGATGTGTCATCCAGTTCATGCTCAAGCAAGCCGCACTCATCGGAATCTACCGTTTCTCGAGAACAGTGGGTTTGGCGGTTGGCAGAAGGCAGGAACTATAACGTTAACACAGCTCTACCTTAGAGCAAACCTGACGCCTGCTGGTGGCAGCATTAAAGAGAATAGCTAAGAGTGACACTTCCATTCAGAGACCCAGGCACTGCTGTGCCCAAAGATCCTTCACAATAAATTACTAAGGTAGAAGCTACTGGTACCGCACCTCACAGACAAGGACAGGGCTCTGGAAGAGTCAGACCTACTTGGTCCTGAGAACCAGCATGGCACTGTCCCGCCGGTCCTGCCACAGGGCATGCAGAAAGGCGATGGCTGCCCGGTGCAGCAGGGGCGGGCACCAGTAGCGGTCCTGCTGCTGGGAGTCAATGAGCTCCAGGACCGCGTGGAGACAGCTCCACACCCCCAGGCTGAACTCCTGCAAGAGGGCAGGTGAGAGGTCAGGGCCACAGCCACTGCCAGCAGCTGCACATGCAGAGCCCAGCACCCGCCTCCCAGGGAGCCATCCCCCAGCTTCGCCCAAGGTGCAGGCTCACCTTGGAGCCATCACTGCCATCCTTCACCTCCAGATTGAGAAACAGTTCAATGAGGCCTGGCTGAGTCTCTACTGCAACCGTGAGGAATTCCAGGATCATGACTTTGATGCGCATGTCCTCAATCTTGCTCTGCAATCGTGTCAGGAAAGCGTCGCGAATGGCAGCCGCATCATTGCCCAAGCAGGCATACACTGACATCGGGGCCACCTGGTGGAGACCGGGACACAGGCTCAGAGCTCTGCTTCCAGAAAAACCCACAGGCTCCTGCAGAAGGGTGCTGAGAGTATCCAGGCATATACAGCTCTGGGTTAAAAGGGACACCATGCCAAACTACAGCACAAGATGCCCATCAAGTCATAGGAAAAATAGTAACATATAAAGATGCACAACCTCTCTCATGATTAAATAAATGCAAAGTAAAAAGTGAGATAATATTGATTTGCCCACTAGTAAGGATTAAAAAAAACATGAAAGCATATGGCAAAGATACAAGACTTCGTGTTAGGAGTATAAACTGTTACAATTCTTTTTGGAGGACTATTTGGAAATGACTAAAAAAAATTTTAAGTATTCATTGACATCTATTTAGTTTTAGAAACTGTAAAAAAAAAAAAAAAAAAAAAAAAAAGGTTACAGCCTAAACCAGTTTGGCTCAGTGGATAGAACATCAGCCTGTGGATTGAAAGGTCCCAGGGTCGATGCTGGTCAAAGGCACGTACCATGGTTGCAGGCACATCTCCAATAGGGGGTGTTCAAAAGGCAGCTGGTTGATGTTTCTCTCATCGATGTTTCTAACTATCTCTCTCCCTTCTTCTCTGTAAAAAGTCAATAAAATACATTTTTTAAAAGTTTACAGAGTTCCATGGGTAAAGTTTACTGCAGCACTGTTTATAGCAGTGAATGACAGAAACTAGCCCAAATGAATTAGGATGCATCCACTCTATAGCATACCAGGCAAGCATTAGAGAGAATGGAGTAGCTTCAAATGTGCCTGCAGGGAAGACTGCAAGACATGGAGTTAAGTGAAGAAAGCTCGTTACAAACTGGATGTGTAGGGGAATTCCACTTCTGGGAAGAGCAAAAGCACACACCCAACACACCCTTTACTACGCAAGCACAGACAAATCTGGGGCAGTGCATACCAACCTGCTCATAGGGGATCTGGAACGAGGGGTCAGAGGTACCTTAACTTTCTGTTACTTTTCTCTGTATCATTTAAATAAATATTTAAAAATAAGTATATTAAGACTGTTGTAATAAAACAAAAAATACCCTCATAAAACACCATTTGTGTGTGTGTGGCTACTTCACTTTGAGTCAGAGAAGTCCACGTCAGCTGCTTCTCTTGGAGAAGGCAGAGTGGTCACAAACACAGTTTTCTGGGGCTTTGGCTGGGTAAGTGGGATCCTACCGTGGCCAGACGTTTCAGCAGCTGGATGGCCAGCCGTGGCAGAGCCGGGTCATGTTTGTGGTAGATGTATTTGGCAAGAACAGCAATGAGATTGTTCCCGTGGGCACCTGAAGAAGCACAGGAAATATCTTAAACACCAAGTGTGCCTGATTCAAGCTTTTAAGAGAGGGTGCTATTCATAAGGCTCATTCATATGTGAGGGAATTTACTCTCAAGTACTTGAAGGGCCAGAGCGAATCCAGTGCCCTATCATTCTTTTTTTTCAGTGGCTAAGGCAGGATTTGGGGACAAACAGCTCAATGCAGTTTATTAAGAGTAGGAAGAAATACATTTTCAAGAAAATAGGTAGTTTTTTATCAAATAGGCTATAAAAAGACATCATACTGAAGCACTGCACACTGACATGCAAAAATATTAATGCCAATATGATATGAGAATAAGTCTGAGACATTATCCCAATATCTACTTGAAAATGAGCAAACTGGGTCCCCAAAGAATTAAATGAGTATTTAAAGTCAAAGAGTAATAAGTCAATATTTTAACAGGAATTTCCATGTCTTTCATTATAATCTCATAAGGCAAACGCTATTATTATCCCTCTTTTATAGACAAGAAACCTAAGGCAGAGATGTTTAATAATGTGCCCAAGGTCACACAGTAGTTGGAGCCACAATTGAAACCAAGGCAGCCTGACCGAACATGCGTTCTAATTATTCTGCCATCAGGAGGAGGGAGAAATGAAATATGATCCAGTCCTCTTATTTCTAAGTCCAGGATGGGACTGGTGATCATTCCCAAATTTCAAGGAATTCATCAGAAAATACTGTTGGCCCCTAAAAACACAGCCTAAAAAGTAGGCACTTAAGGGCAGAAACTTTGCTGATGGGAAGAGCAATACATACCATGTTGTGTGAGAGCCTGCTCCAGAGGAGACACCACATTAGAAGGAGGTTTCAGCCGAATGACATTGTTGGTGACGGAGAACGCCAGTTTCACTGTCTTGATCAGCAGCTGGCCCTGCCCCTGGCCCTCTGCCCCATCACTAGGGTGCCAAATGGAAACCAAAGCTGATTCAGGCAACATGACTTCATTCACAACCTATGTGTCCTCATGAATTAGATTCCAACCATGCCAACCATAACCCCGGAGTTCAAATAGCTCCTGCTAGAGGCCCCAGGCCAAACTAGGAGACAGGAGAGGCCCTCAACTCCCGCTGCTACGTGCCAGTTTATACAGCACCACTAGGTTATATACAGGCCCTGTCCTAGGAGAAATAAAGTTATCTTTAAAAAGCGACTACAGCCCTAACCGGTTTGGCTCAGTGGATAGAGCATCGGCCTGCAGACTCAAGGGTCCCAGGTTCGATTCCGGTCAAGGGCATGTACCTTCCTTGCGTGCACATACCCAGTGGGGAGTGTGCAGGAGGAAGCTGATCGATGTCTCTCTCCCATCCATGTTTCTAACTCTCTATCTCCCTTCCTTCCTGTCTTTAAAAAAATCAAAAATATATATATATTTAAAAATAAATAATAAATAATAAAAAGCTACTACACACCCTAACGGGTTTGGCTCAGTGGATAGAGCGTCAGCTTGTGGATTGAAGGGTGCAGAGTTTGATTCTGGTCAATGACACATGCCTGGGTTTTGGGCTCAATCCCCAGTCAGGGTTGTGCAGGAGGCAGCCAATCAATTCTCTCTCATATTGATGTTTCTGTCTCTCTCTCCCTCTCTTCCTCTCTGAAATCAATAAAAGAATATATTTAAAAATTAATTAACTAATTAAAGAGCTACTGCGCGCTAACGTAAACTGGAGTTCTTAGAACATGCAGGCACAACAAGGTAAATGGAGAAAGGTGGGGAGGGAGCCCTACCTGCGGGGCTGAGCAGCCATCACCATGTCGATGGTGTCCACACCGATGCCCATGATATTGACAACTGTCTGTCCTGCTTCTGTATAGGCCAGGCTACAGATGCAGAGGGACTGCAGGCTGGGGGTGTGGCTGGAAGACAGACACGTTCTGAGTTACTAGGGAGCCACCAAGTTTATTACTGGAAGAAAAAGCAAGTGTCCAAACCTAAACAACCGGACATCAGTGATGCAGATCAGCTCTTGGCCAGGCGAAGGCACTCTGGTCACTTTCTCTAAAGAGACTTGATCTTAATGATCACCCCAAGAATCAATCTAAATGTCTATTATTATTGAATAATGATTAATTTATACACTGGAATGCATGGAACCATTAAAATAAGGCAGATCTATATGTAGTGGCATGGAAATAAAGTTACAGACCAGTTAGTATAAACAGAGGAAGAAACCTAGGAGAATACACAGTAGAATAGTCATCTCTGGAAAACAGGTTTGCGAAGGGCATTTTGCACTAACTGAATATATTTTCCAATGAATATGCATAATTTCTGGAAAGATAATTAGTGATATGAGCAATGCTGGAAAAGGGGGGCATATGTAATACTTCCAACAATATTTAAAAAGAAAAAAAGTGATATAAGTGTGCATATAACAATATCATTAGGATCGATCCTGTTCCCAATTCATTTGTTCTTCTCTCTCAACAGGAAGAGTGAACAGTCCAGTGAAAACAAATCAGAACCTCAAGAGATGGTTCTGGGCTCAACCAGAAAGGCTGAGACAGCTCTGCCCAGCAGAAGCCCATGCTTCCCCTGGTGACTGGCCGCACCCAAACCACCAAGCTCTAGCAACCACCCCTCATACCTGCTGTGGTCTGTCTCGTGGCACAGGTTCAGTATTGCGTGGATCAGCTCCAGGATCAGGCAACCTAGACTCCAGAAAGACATAGGATTGATGTGGCCTTGTGTGATGACCCTTAACCCCCAAAGAGAAAGACCTCAGGGAGCCAGAGACTCCTCAGACCTTCCCTGCCCCCACTTCCTTACCAATTTGCTCTCTCACACCGTGGGAGTTGTAGCGCCACTTGTGGTAGCTGGGAAGCATCTCCTTCAGCACAAACATGATGCAGGGCACCAGTCCTTGGCTCTGGGTACTACCGAGCTGACCCTACAAGAAACCGTAGTGAGAAGGATTATGCTATTTAAGGAAAATAACTTAATGAATGGAGACTTAACTTCAAAACCATAGGTCCCAAGGAAATCTGGGTAAACCTGAGTCATTAGTGGGGGGAAAAAATCAGAACACTCTTGAACAATGAGTCCAAGCTGTAGGATTCTCTAGAATAGAGGAAAGGACTAAAAGGACAATGTGACACTGTCACAAGAGGCATCTCATGTAGGAGAGCAATAAAGGCTAAATCTGGTCAGAAAGGAGGTACCTTAAACATAAAGGCTACAGGCTTGTTGATAATGGAGAATGCTCATTTCCTGGTGGTTGTCACCAGCCATCCCTCCAACCTCTATCTCATTCCATCACTGGAATACCAGAGAGGAGATCTGATACTTAATATTCTTTATCCTAATATCACTTGTTACCTTACTTTAAAAATGGGGATTTGGAGGACATCTTTAATACTTGTAATAATAAAGATTAAAAACATTTGAATAAAAATGCATTAAAATGGGGATTCTTTATATATAAACACCTATATATGCATCCCTATCTTTATCTATAAAAGACTGTTGCTATCCTAAGCATTCATTGGTTGATCCCTACAGGCAGGAAATGTGCCAAATGCTTTTCACATATGGCCCTCTCAACAACCCTATGATGTGGAGATCACTCCTGTTTCACAGAAACTGAGAAATTCTATGCTGGCCCCAGGTCATGCAGCTAGTAAGTGGTCAACCTAACATGTAAACATAACTCCCTCTGACTCCAAAATCCATGCTACACCAGTGTTTTTCAAACTGAGTTGTCATCCATTAGTGCAGTGTTTTCAACCTTTTTCATTTCATGGCACAAATTACTAAAATTCTGCAGCACAACAAAAAATAATGTTTTGCCATCTGGCAAAAAAAAAAAAAAAAAAAAGGGAAAAAAAGGAACATCAGAATACTATAGTGCAATGAGTCCAATATAATTTTGATCGATTCATACTGGATGGCTACTATTGTGTTGGCTATTGTCAGTAACTTGTCAATCTAAGGGAAAAGAGGTCAGTGCCAACTAAATAGTTGTTATATGCTTTAAAATTCTTGCAGCCCACTGGTGTATCATACATACCACACCAATTGAAAATCACTGCACTGCCCTAACAGGTTTGGCTCAGTGGATAAAGCATCGGACTGCGGACTGAAGGGTCCCAGGTTCGATTCCAGGTAAGGACATGTACTTTGGTTGCAGGTACATCCCAGTAGGGGGTGTACAGGAGGCAGCTGATGGATGTTTCTTTCTCATCGATGTTTCTAACTCTCTATCCTTCTCCCTTCCTCTCTGTAAAAAAATCAATAAAAAAAAATCACTGCATTAGTGGATTGTGAGATCACCTTCTTAGAAAATATCAAAGTGAGTCTTGTGTAGTAAGAGTAGTGTCATATTGTGAGTGTGCCTGGTGTGATCAAGCATCAACCTAGGAACCAAGAGGTCGAGGTTCAATTCCCAGTCAGGGCACATGCCTAGGTTGTGGGCTCAATCCCTAGTGGGGAATGTGCAGGAGGCAGCCGATCACTGATTTTCTCTCATCATTGATGTTTCTTTCTCTTTCTCCCTCCTTCCTTCCTCTCTGAAACAATAAAAAGGTATTAAAAAATAAAGATCAGTATCATATTGTGAAACTTGTTTTAAGAGTATATATATACTGAGTGGCCAGATTATTATGATCTCTGAACGTATAATAATCTGGTCACTCAGAGTGTGCGTGTGTGTGTGTGTTAGAGGCCCTGTGCATGAATTTGTGCATAGGTGGGGTCCAGCCAGCCTGGCCAAGGGGAGGGGACATGGATGGTTGGCTGGCATGCTTGCTGGTCAAGGGGACAATTAGCATATTAGCCTTTTATTATATAGGATATACACTGAGTGGCCAGATTATTATGCATTCAGAGATCATAATAACCTGGCCTCTCAGTGTATATACAGATGGATTTACTGGAACATGATATAAAATATACATAGTATCTTGGGCTATAGTCAAAATAGCTTGACACTCAATATATTACACCAAACTGCCCTGAGGAATAAATATATAAAGCACCTACTATAGAATCTGGCACACAGTAAATACTCAGTACGCACAAACTATTATCACCATAACTTCAAGCCAATGTCTGGCTGCAGAGAAATCGCAGGGCCAGGGAAATTATTCCAGATGATTCTATCTGACCAGATTTTACCTTGACAAGAGTGGTGATCAATCGGAGAAAGGCAATAGTGACCCCATACTCGCCCTGGGGCTGTTCACTATTCATCAAGAGGTTTCCGTACCCTCCAGCACTCATCCCCTCCGCGCTGGCGAAAGACAGAGAGGCAGAGGGAAATGATGATGGGGAGATTTCAAGATTGCAAGACACTGTAATCACAACACATTCTTATCATTGTTATAGAGCTCAGGCATAAAACAGGAAAGCTCCGCAAAGGAGTTAATCAAGTTTAGGCAATTTTATACCCAGGATAAACATTCAGAGCAAATTTTATTGATATACGAGAGGTTTAAAGTGAAAAATCAAATAAACATCAGGAAAACATGATTGTCTTGTAAGCAAGAGACAGTAAGGAGAAATACTCAGGTAGTGAGGTGGACCTGTGCGTTAATAAATCGTCTATAGGAGAGCTGGAATATCCACGAAACAAGGAAAAGTACAGAATGACTGGCTTAAGAAAGGGAAGCCAAGTCTCTGGATCCAGACACCCCTGGTTCTCTAGGTTGTAAAGTTAATCCCCATGAACTAAGGTGGTTGCTGCTGAATGAGAAAGCTCTCTCTCTCTGGCTTTAAAGACTGTAGGACCATCAGTGGTGCCTCAGAGGAGTCTCTGAGCCCCAACTCCCACTGTCTCCGATGCCTTGTCCTTCTTCATCCCTTCTATTTCCAGAAGGCTGAACGGCCAAGGAGCAAAAGTAAACAGGCACAGAGAAGCTTCCTGAAAACGAATGAAGCTAGCCCAGACCTGGGATGTCCATGGTGCTCCCAGGGAATACACTCTGCCACCCTAAGACCCGCTCACCTAATCATCTGACTCATGTTGGAGACCTGGTGGGCCATGAATGGTAAAAAGCCCGTGTGACGAAGATCAGTCCAGACCTGAGGAGGAAAAAGACTCAATGACCCTGTGTTCTCAGGTCCCAAGGGCAACATTTTGGGGCTGCTCTGAAGACGGCATCCTACCTTTGCGGGGTTCCGGGCAGCCAAAACGGTCAAACAATTGACACAAGAAGCAATGACATCCACAGGCGGGGAGATCACCGTCGTTAACCTGGTTGGAGAATCGTACCCTATACTCAGTAAAATGAGTCATACACCATTCCATCACCAATATTTCCAGTTCTCTCTGCCTAAGGCCCTCCTCGCAGCAGGGATGTTGAAAGAGAACAGCACTCAGCTGGAACTGTTATCACACCAGACCTTCCCAGACAAACATGTGTGGACTTGAAACCCCCGTATGGTCTGTACTACACTCACCGCTGCAGCAGCATGTAGATGCGGGAGGTGATGGGCAGGAGACAGTCTGCTATCGACAGGTCTGTACTGATGACCTTATGGACCAGATCAATGATGGGTTTGACCCGCTGGCAGTGCTGAATCACATCTGAGGAAAAAGGTAGCCTGTGACCTTATGGAAAACAATTCCTTTAAGATCCCTGAGACCCGGATAAACAAATTCCACTCATCACAACCTGGATGGTTGTGAATTTTGTTTTGACATTCTCTGCCCATCCTCCAAATCCTCTAGGCATCTCCATTTTTCTGCCCTATAGCAGTGTCTCCCACAGCTGCCCTCACCTGCAGTGGAAACGACATGCAGCAGCATTTCAATCTCGCAGGTAAAGAGGGTCCAGCTGCTGTAGGAGTATTCCCAGCGAACCAGGTACGCCCGATCGTCCAGCATTACTTGGCCCACGGTCCCTTGAGGTATGCGCAGGTTGGTCTGACCCCCTAAGGAAGGAAGAGAAATTAGTCTAATATCTGAGGACACAACAGGAGAGGGTACCTCCTATACCAGACACCACTATTTAATCACACAGGCTCTCTTCCTAGCATCTAACATGGCTACACATTTTTTCATTAATAAAAAAAAGCCTCTTTTCATTTGGGGAAGCGAGTCTTTGCATGTGCTAAAACAGCTGCACAGAATGGTATCACACTCACATGACCACCTTATGGGACCGTAGGTCACTGGCTAAGTTGGTGGTGATGCCAGGATTAGAAGAGCAAGGCTGTTGCTTCTGTATTTTGCTCTTTTGAGCCCCTTGAAATACACATAAGTTTATAAGTTTTAACTGGTCACTCTTATGCACTGCCAGTAGGAAAATAAATTGCTACAACCTTTTCTTACTATGTATTCAAAACTTTTAAATATATTTTATTTCCCTGACTGACTTGGCTCAGTAGATAGAGCGTCAGCCTGCGGACTGAAAGGTCCCAGGTTCAATTCCAGCCAAGGGCATATGCCTGGGTTGCGGGCTTGATCCTCAGTGGGGGCGTGCAAGAGGCAGCCAATCAATGATTCTCTTTCATCATTTGATGTTTCTATCTCTCCTTCTCCCTTCCGCTCTGTCCCCATTAACTAATAATTCCCTATCCCGCTATCCCTCAACCCATCACCACCCACCATTCTATTTTCTGTCTGAATGAATTTCACTACTCTAAGTACCTCATATGAGTTGAATCAGATATTTGCCCTTTTGTGACTGTCTTATTCCGTTTGCATGTCTTCTAGGCTCACCCATGTTATAGCATGTGTCAGAATTCCCTTCCTTTTTAAGGCTGAATAATATCCCAATGTGTGTGTGTGTGTGTGTGTGTGTGTGTGTGTACATACACATATATACATATGTATACGCACACAGATACACATTTTGTTTATCCATTTCATATGCTGGTGGACTTAAATCTTTATTATGTATACCCTATTATCCAACAACCCCAATGATTCTATGTACTAAAAATAAAAGCACCAGTTTATAAAGGTTTATGTACCAAATGTAGCATTGTTTTTGGTGGCAAAAATGTGACACAACCTAAATGTTCTTTAGAAGGAGAAAAATAAAAAATTATGGAACATCAAAAATAATTATGTAGTTACTAAAAAATAGTCAGATCCATCTGTAATAAAATCAGCTTGAAGAATGAATTTGTGAGTATACAGAAACATGTAAAAGGCTCTAGCTGGTTTGGCTCAATGGATAGAGTGTCGGCCTGCGGACTGAAAGGTCCCAGGTTCAGTTCCGATCAAGGGCATATACCTTGGTTGTGGGCACATCCCCAGTGGGGGGTGTGCAGGAGGCAGCTGATTGATGTTTCTAACTCTCTATCCCTCTCGCTTCCTCTCTGTAAAAAAATCAATAAAATATATTTTAAAAACAAAAAAAAGAAAAGAAAAAACAGAAACATGTAAGAGGACATGGTAAACTCTTAACATTGATTCTCTAATGGAGGAAGTTCTGGAGAGAAACTTTTTAAAATGTATATTTGCGGTTTTTTTACCTTGTTACAATAAACATCATTATTTTTTATGAATGCATTATTTTTTAATGCATGTTGCAGTCAAGGTGCATTTCTCTCCCCCCTGAAACTTAGTAAATTAAAAAAAAAAAAGGAAAGAAAAAGAGATTACTAAACCAAGGTCTCTTAACTTACCAAGTGGGTAAAGGAGTTTGGGTGTTTGCCTCCGCCAGAGAGTTCCATCTTCATGGGAGATCACATCCTGGGGCTTATGCTTGTAGAGCTCATTGTAGAAAGACATTTTATCCAAGAAACTATATACCTGCCAACACGCAGAAAAAAATTAAAAAGCCAGCCACACACTGACCTAGGGGACATGTATGGGTTCCACATCTGCCTTTCTGCTCTTTCAGCCACTGTGTATGTGTAGACTCTCCAGCGTCTTACAAACCCACCACCAAACTCTCCTGGAACTGCCGCTGCCTCCTTGCCAAGTCTTCACCATTCTTTAATCTTCAGTCCAAGGTCCCTCCCCACTCCACCCACTCCACAGAGAGTTGCCTCATCTGAACCGTATGGTCTGTACTACTCAAATGACATTTACTAGACATCACCTGGCTTTATTAGCTATTTATTTCTTATTCTACTTTTCTCTTCCAATTGATATTAAGGGACTTTAAATGGTGTCTTATTCCTATAGTACCTATGGTAAGGTACTTAATGAAAAAAGCATTTTTATAGAACTGAGGCACTATCTTAGGTATTTTCCTTCAACTTCAGACTAATTCTCGCCAGGGCAATGGGATTTCGATGTGGAAAGCAGAAAGGATTCCTAAAATCCATCTCCCACTCTCGTTAGGCATCACACTGAGCAGCCTACCTTTTTGGCAGTAGACTTCCCTGATACGAGGGCCCGCAGCAACTGTAGAAGCGGGGAGAGGAGATGCGGAAACATTCCACAGACACTGTCCAGAATGATCCCAAGACCAGAGGTTGGCTCCTGTGGTGAAGGGAAGAAATCATTGACCTTCACACTATCCATACATGAACCCTTCTCTCCAGTAATTAAAAACTTCCATATTTCACTGAAAAAGGCTATCAGCAACTGGTTCTGTTAGGACCAGAACAGAGACTGCTACCGCCTCCAGCGACCTCTTCCGGCCATCTTCTCCAGAGAAAGTCAACATGGTTCACCTTTGCATGACATGTTTCCACTAAAGTGAAAAATACCCAACTACATGTCAGCATTTAGCCACTTTATACACGCGACAGAGCCTCAATTTAAATATTATTTCTCCCAGGAACACTGTAATTCTGTAAGATTTACATGGTATATCAGGAAAAAAAGTACAAAATATACAAGCACACTAGTCAGGTCAAAAAATAAGTACAAATTTCTTTATCAGCTAGACCATGAGACTTGAGGCTGTTGCCAATGCTAAGACTAAATACTAGGGCCCAGCCTGTGTGGCTCAGTGGCTGAGTGTTGACTTAGGAACTAGGAGGTCACAGTTTGAGTCTTGGTCAGGGCACATGCCCAGGTTCTAGGCTCAATCCCCAGTAAGGGATGTGAAGGCAATCAATGTTTTTCTCACATAAATGTTTCTCTCTCTAAAAATCAATAAAATATCCTTTAAAACAAAAAAAGAGTTACAGCAATGAGAGCATTTGAGATCTTGCTCCTTGGCATATCTTCAGTTTGACTCAAATAAACTCACAATTCTCCAAAAAAAAGTTACAGCAATACTGGTGCCTGCGACTCCCAATGTGAAAAAAGACTTAGTAGGTAAGATAGATGACACACTGGTTAATAATGTAGACTACAGACTCAAGTCAAACAGAACTTGATCCGATCCTGGAAGTCTAACTGGTTGACCTTAGACAAGTCACCTCACATCCTTGAGCATCACCTTTCCTCATATGCAAACTGAAGATAATACTACTATCTACTTCATAGGTCTTTATGGAGGTTAAATAAGAAAAGGGACATAAATGCTTGGTATAACACCTTTCACAGAGTGCTTATTAAATTCTTTTGTTCCAGAAAGTACGATAGCATGACTCCCAGTGGCATACTTACTGTTCCCCAGAATAGTTCTGGAAGGGAAGGGTCTGCCAAGACTTCACATGCTGTGTCAATTATATCCTGTTGGGAGAAGGGAAAGAAAATGGCTTATGTTCCTAGGTGAACCAGTCTATCTTCTTCTTTTTTTTTTTTTTTTTTTACTACATCTTGTTGAAATAAAAATACCAATGAGCCTGACTGGCATGGCTCAGTGGTTAAGCATCACTTAATGAACCAGGAGGTTACAGTTCGATTCCCACTGAAGGCACACGCCTGGGTATGGGCTTGATCCCCAGTGGGAGACATGCAGGAGGCAGCCGATCAATGGTTCTCTCTTATCATTGATGTTTCTGTCTCTCTCTCTCCCTCTCCCTTCCTCTCTGAAATCAATAAAAACATATTTTAGCCCTAGCCAGTTTTGCTCAGTGGAGAGATTGTCACCTGTGGACCAAAGGGTCCCAGCTTCAGTTCCAATCAAGAGCACGTACCTAGATTACAGGTTCCTCCCTGGCCTGGGCCCCGGTCAGGGCACATGCCGGAGGCAACCAATCCATGTGTTTCTCTTACATCAATGTTTCTGTCTTTTCCTCTCTCTTCCATTCTCTCTAAAATCAATGGGAAAGTATCCTCAGATTAGAATTTAAATATATCTATATCTATAGATATAGATATTAATACACACCAATAATAATTCATTTAGCATGTCAAAAAGAACTCTGGGTTTAAAAAGTAAGATTATGGCCCATTAAGAGTATATACTAGTATTATATCTGCTGTATACTATTAGGCAAATTCTCTGAACTTCAAATTCTTTATCTGTAAAATGGTGACAATATTCTCTGCTTCACACTCTTGTTGTAAGGATTAAATGAGAATGCACAGGGAAGTGAATTGTAAATTTTCAAATGCCATGTAAATGTGAGCTATAACTAGGATCAGCTAAACTGTTCCAGAGAACAAGAATAATGCCTTTAAATTTTGTTTATCCTCACCCAAGGATATTTTTCCCGTTGATTTTTAGACAGAGAGGAAGAGATGGACAGAGGCAGAGAAAGAAACATCGATGTCAGAGACACATCACTTGGTTGCCTCCTGCATGCACCACAACCAGGGCAATTATGGAGCCTGCAAACAACGTATGTGCCCTTAACTGGAATCAAACCCAGGACCCTTCAGTCCGAGGGCTGATGCTCTAACCCTGAGCCAAATTGGCTAGGGTATTAATTATTTATTTATTTTTTATTCTCTGCACCTAGCACAGGGCTTGGCACACACTGGGAATCTAATCAAGTCCTACAAAATTATTTTTTTTTTTGCACTGACTGGGTAACTCAATTGGTTAGAGCGTCATGCTGATATGCTAAGGTCGTAGGTTCCATCTCTGGCCAGAGCACCTGTAAGAATCAACCAATCTTACCTAATAAAAGAGAAACATGAAAATTAATTATCACTCCGCTATGCCCACAGCCAATCAGAGTATGCAAATTAACTCAACAAAGATGGAAGTTAATTTGCATATGGGCGCAGAGTGGTATGAGGCCTGCTATGAGGGGAAGGGGGCAGCGGAGGGAGCTGCAGGAGTGATGCTCCAGACAGAAGCAAGGACTTGCCCGCCAGGGCGGCTGGGGAGCAGGGATTTGCTGGCTCCCAGGCGGCTGGGAGTGAAGCCAGGGGCCTATTCTTGCGCGAATATTGTGCAACGGGCCTCTAGTGATACATAAGTAAGTGGAATAAATCAATGTCTCTCTCCCTCCCTCCCCCTTCCTTCTCTTAAAAAAAAAGTCAATAAAATAAATTTTTTAACAATCTAAGGTCTCTTGCAATCCCAGTATGTTAATGCCAATCCTCCAGGGGTATAACAGAATCCAAATGTGACCAGAATTTTGGCAAAAGATGCAAAATTTGTTCTAAACCTCTAGAGCTTTGAAATTGAGTCTTTCAATTAACATCAAATGTTTTTCTTCCCAATGATAAAACATTTTCATCAAATTTATCAATTTCTTTATTTTCCATAAAAAAGTCCTTAATTATTAAAAATGAATACAATGACTTCTTCATAAAAAAACTAAGACTACTTAGAGAAACGGCAGATTCCAAGTGTGGGCAGGAATCATGTAAGATAATCCTGCAACAGTTGTCCGGTCAGAAAGCAACAGAGCATTAAAATGTGAAACAGACCCAGAAGCTAACCTAAAAAAGTTTTTACTGACCCAAGATGGGCCAATCGGAGCATAAGAATAATAACTCCAATGGATTAATTACAACAAAGTTAATGTGTTTATCCTGAGTTCACACTGCTATGTAAAAAATTTAAAACCCTCACTGGCCACCTTTGGAGAATGCTAGGGGAAAAGGAAATATAGGAAAAGGAGAATATCAGATAGTTAACGAGAACAAAAAAAATTTTTAAACTGAGTTCTAAGTGACATACATTAGTTTCAGATGTACACAATAATTCACTCTTTCCATACACTGTGTAACAAATTTCTTTTTTACAGCAATGTTCCAACCACTAAACACAAGAGGAAAAGTAGAATTAGGGCAGTGCCGTTTTGTAAACCCTAGGAATTAATGGAACTAGACAGTGTTGTGGCTTGTGGCTACCATCGTGGACAGCACAATTACAGACTAAAAGAAATTTCACAGATTTATCAACTAATAATGTGTAGATTATTTATTTAGATTCTTTTCCAAACAAGCTTATGACAAATTTATGAGATTTATAATTAGAAATTTGATTCCTGATTTGATATAGATATTGTGTTTTAAGATAAAAAAGTAATTGTGAAGGTTTACTAAAATATTCATGAAATTAAACGATGACTGGGATTTGCTTCAAAATAATCAAGAAGGGCAGGGGCAAAAATGAATATATCAGCTGTGAAGCTGGTGATGGGATCAGCAGAGTTCATTATACAATTTTTTTTCTATTTTAGAATAAGTTTGAAATATTTCTTTTTTAAAAAAATACCAGAAAATAATATTTATTAGCACCCACAGATGTTTAGGACAGATGCACTACAGTAAAAAAATGAGATTAGACAAAACCGGTTTGGCTCAGTGGATAGAGCGTCAGCCTGCGGACTAAAAGGTCCCAGGTTTGATTCTGGTCAAGGGCACGTACCTTGGTTGCAGGCACATCCCCAGTAGGGGTTGTGCAGGAGGTAGCTGATTGATGTTTCTCTCTCATCAATGTTTCTAACTCTCTATCTGTCTCCCTTCCTCTCTGTAAAATCAATAAAATATTAAAAAACAACAATCTCTTTACTTGATTTCCATGACTACAAACTCTCCCCATTTAAAAAAAAAAAAAGAGAGATTACAAAACTGTGTATATATTGTGATTCCATTTCTAGAGAAGAATTATTCTGCTTTTACATATGAATGCAAAAAATATTTTGAAGGAAACCCAATAAAATGTTAATAGGTTATCCTGTGTGGTAGGATTACGCTTTTTTCTTTTTATCGGCATCTTCTGATTTTTGTATCATTAATATGTATCATGTGTATAATACAGTAAGTGAAAACAAATAGCAATACATCTGAGATATACGGGTGTGTGTTTTATCAGCTCCTAAGAAATATCTTGGGGATATGATTGCAAAGCTGGGCAGTGCAGACAGCCCACAAAAGCCAGACACTGACCTGCTGATTGCCCAGTGTGTGTAGCTCCAGCGAGGTCAGCACGAAAGAAAGGAGTCCATAGACACACATGCATGCGGTGCTGGTGGTGCACTGTAATGGCAAAGGAGTCAGTGAGTAATTCGGAATAACACTACTCCTCCCCAGATTCAGCATAATCCTATCACATTAATATAATCCCTGTGGATACATGGGAAGGGAAACTGAGGCTTCTTAATTTTTCTTATTTAGTCCCAAGATCAGGAAGACAAAGGAAGAGAAAGCAGGAACCAAAAATATAGAGAGAAACCAAGATGGCAGCACAGGTAAACACCTAAACTGCTGCCTCGCACAATTTCAAAACTACAACTAAAAGACAGAACGGACATCATCCAGAACTACAGGAAAGCTGGCTGAGTGGAAATACTACAACTAGAAGGAAAGAGAAAAGCACACTGAGACTCAGAGGAGCTGCAGGAGACAGAAGTACTAAGACTGGCAACTGAGTGTGCAACTGGCTTTCTCAAGCAGGAGGGAGACAAAAGCTCCTGACTGTGCTGAACTCCAGTTCTGGACGAGACTCTGGGGACTCAGATTCATACAGCGTGAAACTGAACTGTCAGGAAAGAGAAAAGCACACTGAGACTCAGAGCAACTGTGGAGGGCAGAGATACAGAGGCGTGCGTGCACGTGGGCAACTGAGTACTCGGCTGGCTTTCTCAAGTGGGAGGGAGACGAAAGCTCCTGACTGCACTGAACTCCAGTTCCAGGCGAGACTCTGGGGACCCAGACTCATTTGGGGAGAAACTGAACTGTCTGGCAGCAGGCAGAACTCGAGGGTGGCTTTCTCTCAGAGATGCTTGCAGCGATTATCACGGGACACTGAGACACAGGGGCCTATTAGGACAGGGCTGATGGGAAACCAATGCTGTCTGCTCCATCCAAGCTGAGCACAGAGGCTTTGGTAAGTCTTGTCTCATAAGGGTGTCTCCAGCACAGAAGTTCTCCCAGCGTAGACACAGCCAATTGGCCTAAAGGTCAATTCCTCCTAGTGATACCAACAACAATCAAGGCTTAACTACTACAAGACTGTGCACACAGCTCACAAAAGGGTACACCAAGAGTGTCCACCTCAGGTAACTGGGGAGGCTGAACCACTGGACCCTATATGACACTTAGCACAAAAGCCACTATATCAACCCAGGGGAAGCAGCCAAAATGCAGAGACAAAGAAATAGATCACAAATGAAAGAAATGGAGGAAAGCAAATGACTGGATATAGAGTTCAAAACCAGTTATAAGGTTTTTCAAGAATTTTCTAGAAAAAGCCAATAAATTTAGAAAGAACAAGGATATGAAAAAGGACCAACTAAAAATTAAGCATACACTGACTGAAATAAAAAATATTATACAGAGACCTAACAGCAGACTAGAGGATTGCAAGAATCAAGTCAAAGATTTGAAATACAAAGAAGCAAAAACGCCCAACTGGAAAAGAAAAAAGAAAAAAGAATCCAAAAATTTGAAGATAGTGTAAGGAGCCCCTGGGACAACCTCAAGCGTACCAACATCCGAATTATGCGGGTGTCAGAAGAAGAGAGAGAGCAAGATACTGAAAACCTATTTAAATAAATAATGACTGAAAACTTCCCCCATCTGGTAAAAGAAATAGACTGACAAGTCCAGGAAGCACACAGAACCCCATATAAAAGGAATCCAAAGAGGACCATACCAAGACACATCATAATTAAAATGCCAAGAGCAAAAGACAAAAAGAGAATATTAAAAGCAGCAAGAGAAAAACAGTTACCTACCAGGGAGTACCCATATGATTATCAGCTGATTTCTCAACAGAAATTATGCAGGCCAGACAGGAGTGGCAAGAAATATTCAAAGTGATGAATAGCAAGAACCTATAACCAAGATTACTCTACCCAGCAAAGCTATCATTCAGAATTGAAGATCAGATAAAGAGCTTCACAGATAAGAAAAAGCTAAAGAGTTCATCACCACCAAACCAGTATTATATGAAATGCTGAAGGGTACTCTTTAAGAAGAAAAAGGTAAAGATAAAAATTATGAACAACAAATACATATCTATCAACAAGTGAATCTAAAAATCAAGTAAATAAAAAATCTGATGAACAGAATAAACTGGTGAGGTTGGGGTGGGAACTGAGTAGAGGGGAGCTATAGGCGGAAAAAGAGGAACAACTGTAATAATCTGAATAAACATTTATTAAATTAAAAAAATAACTGCTGCAGAAATTCATAAAAGGCAGCAACAAAACTGATTACCAAAAAAATATATTATAAAAGCCCAGCCGGTGTGGTTTAGTGGTTGAATATTGACTGACCCAGGAACCAATAGAGTGCTAGTTCCATTCCTGGTCAAGGCCTATGCCTGGATTTTGGGCTTGATCCCAGTAGGGGGTGTGCAGGAGGCAGCCAACTGATGGTTCTCTCATCAATGTGTCTATCTCTCTATCCTTCTCCCTTCTTCTCTAAAATCAATAAAAAACATATTTCTAAAAATATTATCAGAAAAATATCAAAAGGAAATCATTTTCAAAATGATCAACGTTCCCATGGGGAAGAAAATCATATCCGGCCACAGAAAGGATAGTCGGTATGTGCTCATATGAACTCTGCAGCTGCCTGAACTGTCACCAAGATAAATCAAACAGTGCCAACAAGTGGGGCCCATTGAGGTTCATTTCAGCAGGTCAAAACAAGCTGACTAAACAGTATCATTCCAATTAAGCCCCAACCCAAGACGCAAGGGAATTTCTAGTTCATCCTGTTATAGCTGAATGAGTAAGCTCCCACAAAGGTTTCTCCTGTCAGTATGGCCAAAACTATCATCTGGATCAGTGGTCAGCAAACTCATTCGTCAATGAAACAAATATCAACAGTATGATTGAAATTTTCTTTTGAGAGCCAAATTTTTACATTTAAACTTCTAATGCCACTTCTTCAAAATAGTCACCCAGGCCGTGATATTTTGTGGAAGAGCCACATTCAAGGGGCCAAAGAGCTGCATGTGGCTCACGGGTTGCAGTTTGCCGACCACTGATCTAGGGGATAAACTATACTGGCAAAAAGTCAGACACAGTCAAAACCGGTTTGGCTCAGTGGATAGAGCATCGGCCTGCAGACTGAAGGGTGCCAGGTTTGATTCCAGTCAAGGGAATGTACCTTGTTTGCGGGCACATCACCAGTGGGGGGATGTGCAGGAGGCAGCTGATCGATGTTTCTCTCTCATTGATGCTTCAAACTGTTTCCCTTCCTCTCTCTAAAAAATCAATAAAATCAAAAAATCAAAAAAGGTCAGATATAGTGGGTTCAAACTGCATCCGCCACTAAGTGGCAATTATTATTCCTGTGGGCAGTTATTTTCCCTGAATGTCTATTTCCTAATGCAAAAAATAAATAAATAAATAAAACACCCAGAATGCTACTCCATAGTGCAAAAAAGTGATACAAAGATGAAATAACGTACCAGAAAGTGATGAACACAGTGTCTAAAAAGGTCAGTTATAACAACATCATGGTTATCCACATCACTACTACAATTATTACTACTACTATCATGATTCATTAATGAACTTCCACCCTGCTCCTTGCCCATTCTCAAGTTCAAACACCAACAGCCTGAGTCTCACATCATTTCCCCCACTGGACAGAGAGCGAAGTAGTCGGGTCAAGTACTGAAATACATTCAGCTGGATGGCTGTGCCACCTATCTTCCGGACAACACTGCTGGTCTCTTCTGGATTCAGGGTGTGGCGGAGGAGAGCCCAGGCCAAAAGCACGGGGGCGTGATGTGAAATGTCCCCAAAGGTCAACATCAAACGGTCCATATCCTAGTGAAAAAGGAAAGCATCTCTGTCACTAAACAAAGAATCAGGACCCCTCCACAGGCTCCTTCATTATGCATAGCTACAGCCTTCTATTCATCCACAGAGACCCCTCTCCCATTCTGGTCTTTTACTCTTCCCAAGCCTCCAGCCTCCTCACTAATCAACCCCTCAAGCCTCTTCGCTTTACCCACACTTTTTTTTTTCCTTCCGATTTTTAGGATTCTTAATCTAAGATTATAAAATACATGCTCAAATAAAGAGTGCAAATTTCCCCTGATCCTTCTTGAACTTTCTCTGCTTTCTCCTCATTTTCTATCTTTCTAACCATCCCATCTCCAAAGTTCTTCCCCTTTCCTCTTCTTGCGCAGGCTCCATAGATACAGACCGCCTCCCAAAGGTTCTATCCTTGGGTGTCTTTTATCCTTATATCCTCTCTCTGAGTAACTCTACTCATCCTCACAGGTTCCACTATCCCCTCTGTGCAGGTAATTGACAAATCCAATCACCTTAACAATGCAGAACCTCAAATTCCACAGCAAGAAAAGTTTTATGTAGCAGTGTAACTGAGTGGTCAAAAACATACTATGGAAGATCTGGAAAAGGCAGAAGGCTGCCCAAAGTTTACCTGGCAAATAAGCCCATCCTGGGCAAACTGGTGCAGTTCTCTTCTGTCATCCAGAGCACACTTGAGCAACGACTCAATATCCATGCCTTCCACCAGGATAAGGGCACTGAAGTAGCTAGAAAGGAAAACAGGATCATGGAGTCATGACTCTAACCTCACTGGAAATCTTAAGACACTTCAATATCAAAGAAATTATGATTGTTATGTTACATTCTTTCTCCCACTAACTTTTGTAAATCCAGTATGTATTTTACACTCCCAACACATCTCAATTTGACCAACCACATTTTAAATGCTCAACAGTCATACATGGCTTATGCCTACTCCCAAGCACAGATCAAGTCCTGGAGGTTCCTACAGCCACCAATTACATCTGACCTTGATAAACTATTTGCTCAAGTGTATATCTTTGTTCACAGAGGGAACAGACCTCTAAATGTAAATAAATCCATTGCCATAAAATTCAAAGTCCTTAAACGGATCTCAGAGGGCAGGAAACAGTCTGCCTTACTTTTCATGGTCTCACCAGAGTGTGCACAGTATCTGGCCTGCAACAGGTGCTCAACAAATACGTTGTTGAAGGAACCTCTTCGATGAAGACAGTAAGTAAACTAATAGCATGCAGTATTTACTTTGAGAGACCATGTCCTCTCAATCCATCCTTTACTCCCTATATGACCTGGAACATGAGAGCTCCCATCTATTTCCCTCCCACTAAGCGAAAAGTACTCCTCCCCTCACCCATTCACAGAATCACTGATATCAATGTAACACTGTACAAGTTCTATGACCTCAATTAATTCAGCCTTACCCAATCCGATCCACAAAAGGATCCATGGTCTCATCCACCAGGTGCCTGTTGGTCTGCCTACTACCAAATCCTTGCTCTTTAAACAGCTTGGTTAATACCAGTAGGTCACTAGGTGCCATCTCAAAGTATGCATAATAAAGGAAGATAATTTCTAGCAGCATGGACTGTTCCCGAAGGCACTGGACAAACCAACGAGACACCTGACGCTCAGTCTGCACAACCAATGAAGAAAAAAGTGGGAGAGAATTAAAGTCAGATTTACAAACATATTTAAATTTGTAAAGTTGTTTTTACTAGGTAATACATGTATAGTAGTCCCCCTTACCCACAGGGGATACATTCCAAGACCCTCAGTGGATGCCTGAAACCCTATATATACTGTTTTTTTCCTGAGAAATTTATGCTTTTGTTGCTATTGTAAATGGGCCCTTTTCTTCTATTAAATATTTAAAATATCTATTATGTTTTGGTTAAACTGTTTTAATAAATGCATATTTTCCAAACAAAAGATTATAACAATAACATTACTAATTTATAAATGCAGATTGGCTTTAGATCTAGAATAAAATAATCAGGCTAATGTCACACAATAATAATAAGACAAAATATTGAGTTTAGAGTTCCATTAATCATTAAGAAAATATTTTAGATAAGAGAGAAAGTACATGCTTTATCCATATGACATATTTAAATTTTTCTGAAGACTGATAACTTATATTTTAAGTTAACAAATGAGTAAATAACTTCACTTGGAGCTCTATGAGAAGGAGTATATAATTCTTCTAAGAATTATAAGAGAGTCCAATAACGACATACCATCAGGTTTCCATGTGTCTCCCACGTTGGGGCTTCAGTTCTATAAAGCTGTTCAAACTGCTGTCTATATTTTGTAACTAGCTCCTTTTCCAACTTATCAACACAGTCTGCATATTCAACCTTTAAAAAAAATCCAAAACGGGTAATTTATACCTAAAGTTAAACAGTCAAATGAGTATGATTGTGAATAATATAAAATTATTTAAAAGAGTTGAATTTTACAGGGTAAAGAGAAACAAGAAGACAAAATAGGCTTACCCTATAGGGATGTCTTTCATCTTGGAAATAAGTGAGAAGATGTAAGACACAACGAAGAATACACATTCTTTCTTCATAGTAATAATCTGCAATCTGGAAAATATTCAAAATCAGTTAACTCACCATTGCACAGGATACTAAATGGTGAATTTACTGATAAAGAGATCACTTAAAGATGTGGATAAAAAGTTCACTTTATAATCAATCACAGCCCTGGCCGGTGTGGTTCAGTTAGGTGAATGTCATTCCATGCACCAAGAGGTTGCCAGTTTGATTCCTGGTCAGGGTACATGCCCAGTTGCAGGCTCGATCCCCAAGTAGGGTACATACATGAGGCAGCCAATCAATGTTTCTTTCTCACTGATTTTTTTCCCTCTCTCTCAAATCAATAAAAACATATTTTTTTAAAAATAAATAAAACAAACCACAGAAATGGAAACAGTATTAGGCCAAAAGAAAGCAAAAGACCTTCATGAACTGGGATATAGGTAAAGTCATGCAAAATAAAAGCAATTATCCTATCTAATAAAAGAATAATATGCAAATTGACTGTACCTCCACTACACCCCACAAGCCATGCCCACCATCCATGCCCACCAGCCAATCAAAGCAAATATGCAAATTAACCCAACATGGCTGCAGCCCCAGAAAGAGCAGGAGGGAGGCTTAGGTTGCCTCTGGCAATAGTAGAAGCCAAGCTTTCTGCAAAACCTGGCCAGCCCAGGCCTCTGGTTAAGGCAACAAAGTTTCAATGGCTGTGAGAGCAGAAGGCTCTGCCCCAGGCTACAAAGTTTCAATTGTAGAAGATAAATAAATCCCAGATACCCGGGCCTCTGCTTGCGCTGTGGGGGTGCGGGGCCGGCCTGCATATCACCACAGGCCCCTTGCCCAGGCTGCCCCATGCCTCAAGGGAACCCTGATCCTGATCTGAGACACCCTTCAGAGTAAACCAGCTGGCCCCCACCCTTGCACCAGGCCTCTATCCTATCTAATAAAAGAGTAATATGCAGATTGACCATCACTCCAACAGAAAAGATGACTGCTCCCATGTAGTCAAAAGATCCTGCCCCCATGTGGACACAAGATGGCTGGCAAAACATGGCCGGCAGGAAAGGCAGTTGTGGGCAGTCAGGCCAGCAGGAGAGGGCAGTTGGAAGGGACCAGGCCTGCAAGGAAGGGCAATTAGGGGTGACCGGGCTGGCAGAGGGCAGTTGGGGAGGACCAGGCCTGCAGGGAAGGAAAGTTGGAGGGGACCCAAGTCTGCAGGGTAGGGCAGTTGTGGGGGGATACAGGCCTGCAAGGGAGGACAGTTGGTAGAGACCAGACCTGTAGGGGAGGGCAGTTAGAGGCAAACGGGTTAGCAGGGGAGCAGTTAGGTGTCGATCAGGCTGGCAGGGGAGTAGTTAGGGGGTGATCAGGCTGGCAGGCAAGCGGTTGGAAGCCCGCAGTCCTAGCTTGTGAGAGGAATGTCCGACTGCCCGTTTAGGGACATCCCTTGAGAGGTCCCAGATTGGAGAGGGTGCAGGCTGGACTGAGGGGCACCACCCTCCCCCGGGCACGAATTTCATGCACAGGGTCTCTAGTTTAATAATATAAACAAATTTTTCTGGCAATTAGAGCATTCAAGTAGTACACAATACTATAAACTGACAGCCAAATATGTGAAAGCAAAATAAAAACACCACCGGTGCATGCCCTAATTCCTTATAACAAATGTACTTGGTTCTCACTAAATACCAAATAGGAAACTACTTCAGAAGTCATGACCAAATTCCATTTTAAAATCAGATCCTAGGTGAGAAGGTTGCTTTAGGAGGTAGGGGGAGTTAAAGAAATACAAATTAATCCGGTTGCATTTAGATCTAGAGGAAAAATGTCCATTAACCAGTTCTCACCCCCAATGACTAAAGAATCTCCTTTGGAAAAAAACTCGGCTGGTTCCAGTGGATTAAAAACCTCCTGTTTCGCAAAACAAGTTAATAAGCTGTCTCATTAGGACCTCAAGGCTTTAATACTCAGGAAATCAAGGTCAAGAAAGCGGCACCCCGTTTTACATCAAAGAACGGAAATGGTGACTACTACTGACCTTCAGGATTAAGGCCTGGCTCTGCCTCTCATCTTGCAGTACCACCTGAAGGAAAACAGAAAAGTCAGGAAGCCACCTTAGTAACAATACTAAATTCACAAAGAAAAAAGGTAAACATCTTCACCTCACCCTTCAAGATTATAATTGCCAATTCATTTCTGCAAACATTTTACCCAACTATATATTCAAGTCTGTGCTCAAATCCCTGCCCTCCTCCTCTGGCCTTAGTTTCCTATATATAAAATGAAAAACCGGACAGGCTCAATGTTGTGCTAGGTCCATTTCAGCTCTGATATCCTGAGACTCTAATGAACATGCCAGTATTTGACCTCTTTCCACCTTCAAGTCTGAGCACCGACCTCAGCTTAAGCATATGTGTTTATATTTTAGGCCTTTAAAAAGTATTTCCTAAAAATGGCTTTATCTGATTACCTTATCTCTGTTACAAGGCACTGGTACCAAAACCTTAAATTATCTAAAACTAACAAGGAAAAGGATAAAGGCAAGAGAATGGAGCTGAACATAACCACAAACCTTTAGTAAGTCCCGAGTACCTCTGTAATCCTCTTGAAGGTAACACTGCAGTAACTGCACACTCTGTTCTTCATCAAGACCCTAAAACACAGAGGTTATAAGTGGGGAACAGTCACCTCAGTTCAGAAATCATATATGGGATACAAAGCATTCAAAGATCTGTCCTCTGGAATGGACACAGAACTTGAATAAACAAAAATCCTTTTGAAGATTTCATAAAACATAATTTATGTGACAAATGGCGCGTAATTTATGTGACAAATGTACATGCCAGAAACAACTGTGTTCATTCACCAAGCACATTAATACAGCAGCAGACATTCTCTGGGTTTCCAAAATTAAAAGGAAACAGCTACATATCTGAATACAGTCTAGTCAATTTAAAGAACACCACGTGTATGCTGACGAAAACACTATGATATATAGTATATGGGTCAAGCGACTGCATTTGTGCCTCATTGCCAGAAGAGTTGCAATCTAGGTATTTTTAAAATACAGTATTCAATTTAATCTCCAAACTAAAGTAAACTGAATTTCCACTAATAATCACTAACAATAAAACCATGCACATCCATACGCCAGGTAATAAATTGAGCCAATGCTAACTTTTACTTACCAAAAACTTGCTGATTCGTAAACCCAGTTCCTTCAGTGGTGAAGGTACATTTTTATTAGCTTTCACTTTTTCAGCTGAATGTGGACTATGAAAAGAACAACGAATCATTTTCTCATTCTCAGTGACCCTCTGAGAGTTAAAATAAAAATATTTACAGATATTTTTACTACAGATCTATTTTTGCCCTTTAGGTGACTACAAAATACACACACACACACAAGTTCATTGCTACAGACTTTATAACACAGAACTATTTATGCCTAGGTAATAAATATAATTTAGGTCTGTTACAAATGATAGCTATAACAATATTATTTATAAATGAGTTACAATAATTATTTTTTTTATCCTTACTACTCTGAAAGGTAAATATTACTATCCCCATTTTACAAATGGAATTATCAACACTCAGAAAACAACTTACCAAAAATCCCACAGCTAATAAAAAGTTGAGGTGAAATTTAGACCAGGTGTTAGTATATATACATATATTACCTAGCTCTGTCCACTGAGAAGGCCTAGAAGCTATGACACCCCGCCCCGTGCCCATTGCAGCTGCGAGCACACCCAGCATCCAGAGCTTGGTTTCTAATACCATTCTCTAATAGAAGGTACCAGGAATCCTTGGCGAAATGGTTGATCTAGAGCTGGGGTGGAGAAAATACTAGATAAACCTGAAGCATCTTATAATGCCAGAAAGTAAAGAAAACACTCAGGAAACAAAAGGAGAGCACATGTCAAAAGGTCACAGAAGCCAACCTAAAAAAACTCCCATTGGCCAAAGCTGGAACAGGTGTAAATAAGTATAAACTAAATATTCACAAGTTCCTAGAGATATAAATGAACAAACAGACAAACAAACAAATAAATAGGAGAGACAGGGAAATCTTCCTTATAGAAAAAGTCCAAATAATATACATAGGTACTACCCCCTTTAGAAGGTGAAGTTTAATTCCACTATACCCCTACCTTGAGAGTAGCTATATTTAGTGACTCGCTTCCAAAAATAAGAGGACAGAAAGAGAAAAAAAGTGACTTTACAGAGGAGAAACTTGGCAAATGCTACCTTAGTTAAGGTAGCAAAGTTAACATCACCAGTGATTTCACATGGATAACTCTTTCAATGCGAATCCTCTGTTATGATGTGATAAGAATGATACTTTACCTTTCTGAATTCTTCTCCAAAACCCACAACCCAATCTAATAGTAAGAAAAACATCAAACAAATCCAAATTGAGGGCGTTTTATAAAATATTTGATTGATCCTTCTCAAAACTATTCAAGGTCATGAAAATCAAGGAAAAACTGAGATACCAGCAAACTAAGAGCTAAGGAGACATGACAGCTAAATGCAATATGGTACCCTGCATTGATCTCAACAGAAAAAGACATTAAAGAAAAAATTTGGGGGGTGTTAAATTCAAATGAAGCTTACAGTTAAAAAAAAAAAAAAAAAGTCTGTTAAGTCTTCAAATCCCATGCTACCAGAAAGGGAAGTTTTGTCTTTAAAAAAAGAAACGAATGCCCTCAATGTCTGTGAACTAAAGCATGTTGTTGTTGGATTTTTATAGAGACTCTCACATTTCACAGAAAATCCACAACACAAAGGCTAGTATAAGGTTAAACAATAAGTTTTGAAAGAGGCAACACAGAATGATGGTTAACACAGACACTGGAGTAAGACTGCCAGGTTTGAATCCTGGTTCTACCACTTACTAGCTGTGTGACCTTGGGCAAGTTACTTAACCTCTTTGTGCCTCAGTTTCCCCATCTGTAAAATGGAAACAATAATAAAAGTACCTAAATGTGATAATATAGTGATTACTTTTTTTAAGTTCATATATTTTTAGATACATAGTATTTACAGATAAAATAATTGTAATGATGTCTGTGAGTTACTTCAAAATAATTATGGGGGAAGGGTTAACAGATGAACAAAAAAAAAGTTCTTCACTAATCTAAGAGAATGAAGATGGAAGGTGAAGATGGAATAAAATCAACAGATGTTCAGAAGCAGAAGGGAAATGGGGGTGGCTTGGAACTACAATGCATAACACAGTGAGATCTGGACTAGGAATTAAGGTAAAAGAGACTAGTCCTTCCTACAGGTATAGTCTTTTCTTTTTTTTAACTACTTTATTTTTCCACTGCCCAGTCAAAAAAACAAACAAACAAAAAACTTTCATTCACCTCCAAAATAAAAACAGTTCACTGCTATGTTCCAGTATTTGGTGCTGACAGTGCCTCACACAACTTGGACCAAAATATATATTTGAATACTTAACTATTTAATAAATCCTTATCCCCAGACACTACAGTTATATAACTGGATTCAACAATACTCTATTTTTAGAAGGAATTTCCCTTCCTTTAAAAAGACAGGTTTCCACTGGTTTCCTTTAAAAAGACAATTTGGTTTCTGCTGGTAACCAAACTGTGTTCTCTCTGACCTACCTAACCCAGCAATCCCATTCATGAAAATGGTTTCATCTATACCAGCTTCTTCAGAGGAATGACTCTAAGCAGATGCATATGATAGCCATACCTGGGAGGTTTATAGTATGAAAGTCCTTCTAATAGCCGCTGCCAATGTTTATTCAGTTCTGCCTCAATCTGATTCTGGAAAAGAACAAGGAAAGAATACAAATGCAATTTTAATCGACTTCATGATCACAGTGATGATTACATATTCCTTTCAGGTTTTTTTTAATATGCGTTCTTGCCCAGCTAGTGTGGTTCAGTGGTTGAGCATCAACCTATGAACCAGGCTGTCCCGGCTGGATTCCCGGTCAGGGTACATGCCAGGGTTACAGGTTCTATCCCCAGTAGGGGGCATGCAGAAAGCAGCCCACTGATGATTCTCTTTCATCAATGTGTTTCTGTCTCTCTCTCCCTCTCCCTTCCTCTCTCTGAAATCAATAAAAACAGATTAAAAAATTATTTTGAATAGAGAATTCTGTAGCCTTTTCTTTGCTTAACATTTTAACATAATGATTTCACCATATTATGAAAATCTTGATAAACATTAAGTGATTGCATATTTTATCAAGTGGCTAGATCATAACTTATTTACTATTCTTATAATGTTAGATACCTTAAGGTGACTATAATTCCTTATTAATATAAATAATACTATGGTTAAGATTTTGTGTACAAAACCTTTTCAGGATTCTTTTGTTTTAAGAGACCTTGCCCTAGCCAATGTGCTCAGTGGTTGGAGCATCAGACTGTGCACCAAAGGGTCATGGGTTCGATTCCCCATCAATGGCACGCACCTGGGTTGCAGGTTAGCTCCCTGCCCCTATTCGGGGTGCGTGCAGGAGGCAACCAGTCGATGTGTTTCTCTCTCCCCACTCTCTCTCTCCCTTCCACTCTCTCTGAAAAGCAATGGAAAAATACCATCAGGTGAGGATAACAACAAAAAAAGATACAGTCCTAGAAGTGGAATTATCAGTGAAGACATATCAAAAAATGTTAAGGCTCTAAAAAGGTGTAATATTCCTTTTATTAATTACAATAACAACAACAGTAGTAATAATTGAATGTCATCTTAACATTTACCCTCACAGGGTCAGAACACTAGAGGATCAATATGAAGAACTGTCCTTTATAGATTACATACTTGAAAATGTCCTAGAAACCACAGCCTCTCTGACCTAAGGAGCTCTCTAAATGGAAAAGAAAGAAAAGGCAAGTAAAGTATGAGATAAAAAAGGCTTGAGAATTTTTTTAGCCTGAGGTAGCAGAAGAGTATTTGAACCGTGACCTTCAAGCAGCACTGTTATCTTTTCAGAAAAGAAATCACTAAGGAACAAAGAAAGACAGAGATTTAGAAAATTTTTGGCAGCGAGACTATAAAACAGACTACATTTCAGCAGAGAAAAGAACTATATAGTTTTAGAATTTAAAAAATGTTTACTTCCTACTTCAAAGAGAAGGCACTTTTAAAAAAACAATACAAACTGCACAAAGATCCACTCAAGAACACCACCACTTACCAGTTCTCTCAGAGCTGACCTTCCAAGCAGAATTGTCCACAGTTCTCGACTGCTCCTGAAAAATGACAGAAAACAGACTGGACTAAGCTATCTCACAGCTACTTTATCTATTCTCTAAAGCAAAAAGCTCAACGTACAAAACAATTTGTTAACATTTTGGACAGTAACCCTATTATATTCTTAGAAGTTTGATGTTCAAAATTAAAAATTAAAAAACTAAAATATAGCCCTAGTTGGTTTGGCTCAGTGGATAGAGTGTTGGCCTGCGGACTGAAGAGTCCCAGGTTGGATTCCGGTCAAGGGCACATGCCCTGGTTGCGGGCTCGATCCCCAGTAGGAGGGTGCAAGAGGCAGCTGATCAATGATTCTCTATCATCATCGATGTCTCTATCTCTTTCTCCCTCTCCCTTCCTCTCTGAAAACAATACAAATATTTTTTTTAAAAATGAAAGAAAATTAGTATTTGATCATAACAAGAATCAAAATTTATTAAGCAGTTGTAATTGTCAGGCACTGAACAGCCTGACTTATTGAATATGAACTTATGAGGCAGATTCTGTTATTATCCCAGTATTTCACCTGAAAACTAAGGTTTAAGGGAGGTTCAGTAAGTTGCCTAACATCACAAAGCCAATATATAATGGAGGCAGAGCTGGAACCATGTTTGCACAACTCCAGAGTCTAATGGTTACACAACACTGCTTCAAGGTGCACCAGAGAATTCCTCCTACAAGCAAAGGCTGAGGTGAAGCTTTCTGTTCTACAAGGGCAAATACCACATCCATAATACAGTGGCTGGCACATAGGAGAGGCTCAAAAATACATGCTGATGAATGACTCTCAAAGGAGGGTAAGTCCCTTTTATACCTGTAATCTAATTGGAAGAGAAAAATTCGAAAAAACAAGTCTCTGCAGAAGTGCCGAGAGAAGGCAGAATAAAAGAGAAAATGGTGATTTAACAGGAAGGGAAGGCAGAATAAAAGAGAAGACGGTAATTGAATGTGGAAATGAATGTCACTGGTTCCTCAATTCCTACACATTTACTGGTCTAAGAATAATAGGAATACAAATAAATCTAGAATTTCATGATGCTCATACACTTGGTGTTGGGATGGACAAAGGATGTTAAGCTCACATTACACAATCAGCAAAAAAGAAGTAATGAAGAGCTTAATCCTAACAAACACTCCAGAGCAATATAATCTTCTAAGACAAAAAGAGAGTCAGAGAAGAGAAAGATCACTGGGAACTGATCCAAGGACTAATGAAAGACTTCACCTCAAACAGGGACTTGACGGTTTACAGGTGATTCTCAGGACACAAGACACGGCTGGAACTGTGATGTCCAAGCCAAAGACTCAGGGAAGCGTCTTCTATATATATTTTCATAAACAAAACATGTGCTAGCATGTCTCATGTATTTACATAAATATATTTGCGTTACGTATTTGTAGGAGAAACTAAGGAACAGGAATCTAATAACCAGCCGGAAGGGTAAGGTTAAATTTTATTGACTTCCAGGCCAATGTTCCAGCAGACAACAGGAGTCCCTGGAACCTGGAAATTATCTGCCTTAGAGAGGCTCACGGCCCGGGAAAACGCTGGGAGGCCAGGATAACTGTGTCCCTGGGTAGAAAGCTGAGACTCAGCCAACCTCCTCTGAGTGGTTCTTCTGAGAAAGTTATATTCCACATGAAGACAATAAACAAAAGTGGTCACTGCTTGCCTTGGCCTGCATTTCTCAGTGGTTAGAGCATTGGTCGGGGCACCAAAGGGTCCAGGGTTCGATTCCTGGTCAAGGGTATGTACCTGGCGTGCAAGGTTCGATCCCCAGCCCTGATCGGGGCAGTCGGGGTGCATGTAGGGGGCAACTAAGCAATGCCCCCCCTCTTTAAGCTCTCTAAAATATATATATATATATATATATATATATATATATATATATATATATCCATTCATTCTCAGGTGAGGATTAACAACAAAAAAGTGGTCACTGCCCCTGGACACTCTGACTCCACAGATGAGACTCATCTCCCTTGCATGATTTAAGCATAGCAGAAAGCTTTTCACACCACCATTTTTTTTTTAGTACTACAGGTACACCATGCCGACATCTAGAAACACATTAACGGAAAAACACGATACCCCAAAATGCCAATATTCAAACGGAGCTTCTGCCAAACCCTGGCTGACCCCCTCAAGGCCTGACTGACCGAAGAGTATTCTACTGCCAACTCACATGGCTTTCCTACATGCTTCAGAGCCACCTCAGGGCTGTTCTAAAAAGGATCCACATCTGGAGAAACAAACCAGGTTGGAAAGTTGGAAGTCACTTCCCTATCAGCAGGCACCAGGAATAGGAAATTAAAGTGCTCTCAGTCCAGATTTTTAGGCATTTCAAACAGATGGAGGCTGCACAAATTCGTGCACCAGTGGGGCTCCTCAGCCTGGCCTGCAGGATCAGCCGAAACCGCCTCTCCAACACCCCTGGAGGGGTCTTGGATTGCGAGGGCGCAGGCCAGGCGAGGGACCCCATCATGAAGACAATAAACAAAAGTGGTCACTGCTTGCCTTGGCCTGCATTTCTCAGTGGTTAGAGCACTGGCCGGGGCACCAAAGGGTCCAGTGTTCGATCCCTGGCCCTGATCGGGGCAGTCGGGGCACATGCAGGGGGCAACTAAGTGTGTGGGCTGGGGAGAAACCCTGGAGGTGAGGGGAGAGGGGGAGACACCGTGGGAGGGCTCCAGGGCGTGTCTGACCTGTCTCCCCCAGTCCTGCTCTGCTGGGACCCCAGCAGCAAACCAACCTCCCGGTGGGAGCGTCTGCCCCCTGGCGGTCAGTGCCCGTCATAGCGAGCAGCCGAGGGGCCTCGGCACACTATTAGCACAGCCGGTGGCCGGGACCCTTCGCATTATTCGGCTTTAATCATTTAAGAAATGACACAGGCCCGGAGCAGAGCTGCGTCCAGCGTCCCTGGGCCATTTCTCCCGCCTCCGAACGTGAGCGTGGCGGGCCTCCCAGGACGATCACAGCGTTTTTTCATGCAAACCCACGCTTCCCTCCCCTCCTTCTCTCTCATTTAGGAACACGCCTCAGCCTGCAGGAGCTAAACGTCACCCAAGCTCCACCACGACTACCAAGAGGAGGGCGCGGTGACCGCAGCGCGGCCTTCGCGGCTAAGAGCTGACCGGAAGCCGCGGCGGCGGAGAAGCGCACGCCGGTCCCCCCCGTCCCCCTCAAGCCCCAAAGCGGCGCCGCAGCTGGCAGGTGAGGGCGGCGGGCCAGGGCCGAGGCGCCGTCCTCACATGTGCCCGCGGCCCGCCACCTGCTCTTCGCGGGGTGGAGGCCGCGGCGGCGGCGGCAAGAAGGGAACAGCAGGGGCCGTGCCGCCGGGGATGGGAGGGTTTAGGGAGCCGGGAGGCCTCCCAGCTGAGCGCGGGGACGGCGAGGCACGTCCCGCGTGGGAGCCCCCGCGTCCCCCCGCGGCCAGCCCCGAGCTGGACTGAGTCAGCGGTAAATTCCGGCGCCTCGCGGAGGGCGGGGTGGGGAGAGGGGGGACCCCTCGGCGCCCGGAACGCGCCTGCCCGGCGTCCGCGCTGGTCAGAGCGGCTTCTTCTCAATGTGTCACCCTCCTGGTGCCCGGAGCCGGGCCGGTCGGCTGACGGAGCCGCCGCCGGAGGACAGGGATGGCGGGAGGGAGGGAGGGATGAATGAAAGGCCGCGCGGGGCCGGAGGGCGGTGACGGCGGGCGGCCGCGCGGCGCCACACGAAGCGCCGGGGAACCGGGGAGCGTCGCCAGGGTGGCGAGCGGCGGGGGCTTCCCCCCGGGCGACCGCGGAGCGCCCCGTCGCGCTCGGAAGGCGCGTCACGCCAGACGAGGAAGCGCGGAGGAGAGGCGCCCGGGGGGAGAGGGAAGGAAGGGGAAGCGCCCGGCTGAGGGGAGCGGAGGCCGGCGCCGGGAGAAGGGCCGAGGCACCGGCCCCCTTTCTGGGGGAGAAGTCGCCTCCGGTCTCCACACGCGCGCGCGCGCGGGGGGGACCGTTTGGGACGGAACCGCCTCC
>PVJN01017504.1:0-40499 GCA_004026805.1 Lasiurus borealis
CTTCTTCTTCTTCTTCTTCTTCTTCTTCTTCTTCTTCTTCTTCTTCTTCATCTCCCTTCTCCCAATTGCATTTTGGCCCTTCTTTCTTTAATTTTTTCTCATTTCTCTTTTATTCTTTCTCTACTTACCCCTAATTTGTCTTTCACTGGTGGTCACCTTATTTGTGGTTATTAACATTGTGTATACATTTCTGTTCAATGCCTTGTGTGTTGTACCTGGTTGTATTGTATTTTGTGCCTTTAAATCAACTCAGGAGAGAGAACTACATAACCAGACACCGGAGAAGAAAGACCATGGGAAGAAGAAGAAAGAGCCCACATAGGAAAGAAAAGCAGGCATCACCAGAAAAGGAAGTAAATGAAATAGAATCAAACTACCAGCCAGAGAAAAAGTTCAGAAAAATGGTCATAAGGTGGCTGAAAAGAATAGAAGACTAATTTGACAATATAAATAAGAACCAAGATGAAATTAAGAATAATCAAGAAATGAAAAATGACATCACTGTTGTAAAGAACTCAATAGAAAGCATCAAAAGTAGACTAAAAGAAGCAGAGGACTGCATCAGTGAGCTAGAAGACATGGTAGAAAAAAATAGCCAAATACAGCAGCTTCTAGAAAAAAAAAATTGAAAAACAAAAGGAGAGCATAAGGAAACTTTGGGATACGCAAAACAAAACAACATCTGCATAATTGGGGATCTAGAAAGAGTGGAAACTGAGCAAGGAATAGAAAACCTGTTTGAAGAAATAATGACAGAAAACTTCCCTTATATAGGAAGGGAAAAACCCACACAAATCCAAGAAGCTCACAGAGTCCCAATCAATAGGAATCCCCAAAAACCGACACCAAGGCACATTATAATTAAATTTGCAAACACCAATGACAAAGTAAGAATCTTAAAAGCAGCCAGAGAGAAACAGAAAGTTACCTACAAAGGAACCCCCATCAGACTAGCAACTGATTTCTCAACAGAAACTTATCAGGCCAGAAGGAAATGGCATGAAATATACAAAGTCATGCAAAGAAAAGGTCTGGATCCAAGAATACTGTACCCTTCAAGGCTATCAATCAAAATTGAAGGTGAAATCAGGAGCTTCACAGACAAAAAAGGACTAAGGGAATTTATTACCACCAAACCAGCAAAGCAAGAAATGTTAAAGGGTCTGCTGTAAAAAAAAAAAAAAAAAAGAAAGAAAAGAAATAGGAAGCAATGAAGGAACACAGGGGTAAAGAATAAAAATGGCGACAGATAAGTACCTATCAATAATAACTTTAAATGTAAATGGATTAAATGCTCCAATCAAAATACATAGGGTGCCCTGATTGGTTGGGCTGAGTGGATAATGCATGGGCCTGTGGATGGAAATGTTCCAGGTTCGATTCTGGTCAAGGGCATGCACCCTGGTGGCGGGCACATCCCCAGTAGGAGGAGTTCAGGAGGCAGCTGATCGATGTTTCTTTCTCATCGTTGATTCTAACTCTCTATTCTGCTCCTTTCCTCTCTATAAAAAGTCAATAAAATATATATATTAAAAAAAAGACATAGGGTAACAGATTGGATAAGAAAACATAACCTATATATCTGCTGTATACAGAAAACCCACCTCACAAAAAGAGATGCACACAGACTGAGGGTGAAGGGATGGAAGACAGTCTTTCAGGCAAATGGAAAAGAAAAATAAGCTGGGGTTGTAATACTTATATCTGACAAATTAGATCTCAAAGTGAAGGACATAACAAGAGATAAGGAAGGCTACTTCATAATACTAAAGGGAGCAATCCAACAAGAAGAAATAACTCTGGTAAACATATACGCACTCAATACAGGAGCACCTAAATACATAAAACTACTCGTGCAGGATATCAAGGGAGAGATTGACAGCAATACAATCATATTAGGCAACTTTAATACCCCACTGTCAACACTGGTCAAATTTCTAAACAAAAAATCAGCAAAGAAGCATCAATCCTAAATGACTCACTAGACCAGAAGGAATTAATTGACATCTTTAGAACATTTCACCCCAAAGCCACAGAATATACATTCTTCTCCAGTGCACATGGGTCATTTTCAAAGATAGACCATATGTTGGGTCATAGGCAAAGTCTCTTCAAATTCAAGAAGATAGAAATCATCTCAAGCATTTTCTCAGATCACAGTGGCATAAAACTGGAAATCAACTACACTAAAAACAATACAAAGAAATCATAAACATGGAGGCTGAACAGTAGGCTATTAAACAATGACGGGGGAACCAGAGAGATCAAGGAAGAAATAAAAAACATCATGGCAAAAAATGACAATAACAACACAAGAATAAAAAAATTATGTGACACAATGAAAGCAGTCTTGAGAGGGAAGTTCATAGCCTTACAAGCTGACTGCAAAAAGCAGGAAACAATGGTAATAAATTACCTAATTCTACAACTCAAAGAGCTAAAAAGAGAGCAACAAGAAAAGCCCAGTGTAAGCAGAAGGAGGGAAATAGTAAAGATCAGAGTGGATATAAAAACATGAAGACCAAAGAAACAATTCAATAATATCAACAAAACCAAGAGCTGGTTCTTTGAAAGGATAAACAAGACTGATGGACTTCTAGCCAGGCTCACCAAGAAGCAAAGATAGAAGACACAAATAAACAAAATCAGAAATGAAAGAGGAGAAATAACAACAGACTTCTCTGAAATACAAAGGATTGTTTAAAAAATACTATTAACAACTCTATTCCAACAAAATGGACAATCTGCAGGAAATGGACATATTCCTAGAAAAATATAACCTTCCAAAACTCAATCAGGAATATCTAAACATCTCAATAGGACAATAACTATGGAAGAAGTTGAAGCAGTCATCAAAAAGCTGACTGCAAACAAAAGACTGGGACCAGATGGCTAAACAGGAGAGTTTTACCAAACATTCAAAGAAGAATTAAAGCCTATCCTTCACAGATTATTCAAAAATATTCAAGAATAAGGAACACTACCAAACACCTTCTATGAAGCCAGCATCACCCTAATAACAAAACCAGATAAAGACAACACAATGGAAGAGAATTACAGACCAATATCTCCCATGAACATAGATGCCAAAATTCTAGCAAATTGGGGGGATCCAGCTGTATATCAGAATGATCAAACACCATGACCAATACAATTTATCCCAGGAATGCAAGGATGGTACAATATATGCAAATCAATAAACGTGATACTTCACATAAACAAATTGAGAGACAAAAATCACATGGTTATATCAATTGATGCAGCAAAAGCATTTGACAAAATCCAACACCCTTTCTTGATAAAAACTCACAGCAAAGTGGAAATAGAAGGATCGTACCTCAACATCATAAAAGCCATATATGATAAACCCACAGCTAACATCATACTCAATGTGTAAAAACTAAAACCATTTCCCCTAAGAACAGGAACAAGACAGGGATGCCCACTCTCACCACTCCTGTTTTACATAGTACTGGAAGTATTAGCCATTGCAATTAGACAAGAAGAAGAAATAACAGACATCCAAATTGGAAAAGAAGAAGTAAAGCTGTCCTTATTTGCAGATGACATGATACTGTACATAAAACACCTGAAGGACTAATCAACTTAATAAGTGAATTTGGCAATGTAGCAGGTTACAAAATTAATGCCAAGAAATCTATGGCATTTCTATATGCTATTAGTGAAATTACAGAAAGAGAGACTAAAAATCAATCCCATTTACCATGGCACCAAAAAATTTAAGATACCTAGGAATAAACCTAATTAAAGTGGTAAAAGACCTATATGCAGAAAACTACAAGACACTGAAAAAAGAGATGTTAACAGATGGAAGAGCTTACCATGCTCATGGATTGGAATAATCAACATCATTAAAATGTCCATACTACTCAAAGCAATCTATAGATTCAATGCACTACCCATTAAAATATCAACAACATATTTCACAGACCTAGAATGAACTCTCCAAAGATTCATCTGGAACAAAACAAGACCCTGAATAGCCACAGCAATCCTAAGAAAGAAGAATAAAGTAGGTGGTATCTCAATACCAGATTTTAGGCTATATTACAAAGCCACTGTTCTCAAAACAGCCTGGTACTGGCACAATAACAGACACATTGACCTAAGCAATAGAATAGAGAATCCAGATATCCACCCAAACCACTATGCTCAGTTAATATTTGACAATAGAGGCATGAACATACAATGGAGTCAAGATAGCCTCTTCAATAAACGGTGTTGGGAAAATTGGACGGATATATGCAAAAAAAAAAATGAAACTAGACCATCAACTTAAACCATATACAAAAATAAACTCCAAATGGATACAGAACTTAAACATAAGACAGGAAACCATAAAAATACTATCGGAATCCACTGGCATACAATCTCAGACATACAACGAAAGAACTTATTCGCTGATACTGCTCCAAGGGCAAGGGAAGCTAAAGAGAAAATAAACAAATGACACTACATCAAAATAAAAAGTTTTTGTGCAGCAAATAAACCATTAACAAAACAACAAGAAAGCCCACTGTTTGGGAGAATATATTTTCAAATGTTATCACTGATATTAGTTTAATCTCCAACATCTACAGCCAACTCATACAACTTAATAGAACGAAGATAAATGATCCAATTAAAAAATGGGCAACGGATCTAAATAGAACCTTTTGGAAAGATGACAAAAGAAAGGCCATGAGACACATGAAAACATGCTCAAAGTCGCTCATTATCTGAAAGATGCATATCAAAATGATAATGTGATACCATCTCACATCTGTCAGAATGGCAATCATCAACAAATCAACAAATGACAAGTGCTGGCAAGGATGCGGATTAAAAGGAACCCTTGTGCACTGCTGGTGGGAATGCAAACTGGTGCAGCCACTGTGGACAACAGTATAGAGTTTCCTCAAAACTCTAAAAATGGAACTCCCATTTGACCCAGCAATCCCACTCTTAGGAATATATCCTAAGAAACTAGAAACAACAATCAGAAAGGATTTATGCACCCCTTTGTTCTTAGCAGCACAATTTACAATAGCTATAATTTTGAAACAGCCTGGTTGCCCATCAGCAGTTGAGTGGATTAGAAAACTATGGTACATCTACAGAATGGAATTCTATGCTGCCATAAAAAGAAAGAATTCTTACATTTACAGCAACCTGGATCGAACTGCAGAGCATTATGCTAAGTGAAATAAGCCAGTCAGTGAAGGAGAAACAACACATGATCTCACTCATTTGTGGATAATAATGAACATTATAAACTGTTGAACAAGAGGATAAATACAGAGGCAGTAAAGCATCAAACGGACTGTCAAATTACAGCAGGAAGGTTAGGGAGAGGTGGAGTTAATAAGAGATCAACCAAAGGACTTGTATGCATGCATATAAGCACAACCAATGAACACAAGACACTAGGGGATAAGGATATGTTTGGGAGGAGGGGGGGCAATGGGAAGATATGTATACATGTAACACATTAATAAAAAATTGAAAAAAATATTAAAAAAGATCTTTACTGTGATAAATGTTAAACATATACAAAAAAGAGTGAAAAGGTATAATGAACTTCCATATTTATTCAACATGTATTACCATCTTACCAATATTAGCAAAGCTTTTTTTTTCATGGAAAATTTCATCTTGGTTTTATATAGGACTGTCTACTGCACTTAACATTTTAGAAACAGCCCAAGAGTCCATCAGTAGATGAGTGGATACAAAAACTGTGGTCCATTTACACAATGGAATACTATGTGGCCATAAAAAAGATGGGGCTCTTACCTTTTTCTGACATCATGGAGATTATTATACTAAGTTAAATAAGCCAGTTAGAGAAAGACAAATACCATGCGTGCTTTTTTATATGTGGAATCAAATGAACAAAATCTACACTAATAAAAGAGAAAGATGCAAATTGACCATACCTTCATGATGCCCACCAGTCAATCAGGAGTGAGTATGTAAGTTAACCCAACAAAGATGACAGACTAATTTGCATATGCAGGCTCCAAGTGGCCGGGGGTGGGGCAGAACACTTGTGTCATCATCATGGCGACGATGCAGGCATTCCACCCTGCCCCAAAACTCCAGGCCTCTGGGCAGCATGAGAAGGTCGAAAGGTGGCTCCCAGGCCATAGCAAAGGCAGAAATGCAGCTCTGGCCAGAGCGAAGGCAGTGCCAGCAGTCAGGGGAAGCAAGGCCCATTTTTGCATGAATCTTTGTGCATTGGGCCTCTAGTGAATTAATAAAAAAATAGAAACAGAAGCATGTATACATGGAACAGACTGACAGCTGTCATAGGGGAAGGGGTTTGGGGGGCTGGATGAAAGAAGGTGAAGGGATTAACTAAAAAACATATCTATATAACACATAGACATAGCCAACAATGTGGTGATAGCCAGAGGGAAAGGGAGGTGGGGGCTAAGTGGAGTTAAGCATAGGTGGGGGGATGGGGATGGAAAGAGACTTTGCTCAAGGTGGTAGGCACACAATGCAGTGTGCAGAAGATGTTTTATTGTTATACACTTGAAACTTGCATGGTTCTGCAAACCAATGTGACCCAAATAAATTAAATTAAAAATACTGTAAACAATATTTAAAAAACTGTAAACATTTTAGTTTAGAAATTTCCCTTTACGTAGAAGTAACTGATGTATCAATTATAAATAATTCCTAATTTTTTATTAAACAGGTCTCTCCAGGTCATTCTGGGACAACACTTCCTTAAGCATTTTGAGTCCAGCTTGAGTTGTTTTGCTTTGAGAGTAGTAAAACTGTGTTTCTTTTCAATTTGCTATGATTTATATTTTTCTCTAGTTCACACTGACCTGATCCTTACCATCTTCCCTAGCTAATATCAATTACCAAAGGGTGCTGATACATTTAAGAAATAAGGTGTTTGCAGCCCTGAGTTTTGTGTAATAGATGAGCTCTTTTTCCAGAGGCACAATCATTTAAAGGCCAATATTTCTGGCTGCATCATGGGAAGCCATTGGTTTGTTTGTTTATGCAGACCAGTGTGAATGGTGCCTAAGTGAGATAGTGATTGTCCTCCATGAAGGGACTGAATCATAGTGTTCAAAGGGCATTAAATCAATCTGGATTGTTGGAGTGGATGATTCACCCCCAAGCTGCTTTGATTAACAGCATTATTATTTCTCTACTATCAACCAGACTTACTATTCTTTGTGTGAAGCAAGACTAATACGCTTGAAAACACTTGAAAGTGCTTGAAGCTTTCCAAGCTCCTAACATTTTATACACAACCTTGTATAAATGCTTGGTCTGAGGCCTATTTCTGGGTGCTTCAGATCTTTTAACTTCTTGCCTATAGAATAGAAAATGTGACTTCTTCTCTTTTGCTTTCTTAGCTTAGTGGCATAAATAAACTAGAAAAAAATAAAGCATTCTGTCAACTCATTTGATTTTTTCAGAATACCATTCACTCTGGCTATCATAGGCTGCTGTATCACATTTCAAATAGAGTCCACTTTCTAAAGCCTACATAAAGAATGAAAAAAAACTATCATGTTCCTACATTCTTCTGGAAGGAAGAACTTTGGATTAAACATAATACTTGATTGTGAAAACATCTACACATGTCAGGGGGAAAGTCTACTTCCTATAGGCCCTGGGTATGATGAGAAATGTAATTGGCATCTCTGGTGTCTGAGTTAGTGTGACTGTGAATCAATTAAGCTAAACATTTTGAATATCATTTTGTCTCATCTAGATGAAAAAGAATCCCAAGTGTGATATGAGTTTGAAGAAAAAAAATCATCTATGTAAACTGGGTCCTATAAGATCTTTATTTTGTGGAAATAAATTATTCTTTCATTGCTCCCTACCCTCTCATCTTTTCTCTTGTTTGATACTGGCTGAATTTGGAAGTAGGACAAGGATATCAATAAGAGACATGTAATCCCTTTTGTTTGATTGTGCAGGCCTTGAGATAAGAGCAATACTCAACTAGAATGGTCACACATCTTTTCAAAAGAATTTGACTAGAAACAAACAACTCTTGGTTTCAAAGGCTTACTTTCCAGCATCTATCTGTTCACCTTTCTTGAAGGACTCCATCATTTTGTTGTGGAAATTGTTTCCTCTTCTGCAAGATATTTTTAGGTCCCCAGACCCAGACACTTCTTATTTCAGGAACTAGAAGAGAGGGAAGAAATATTGAGGATCTGATGGATAGGCCTGTGCTTTTATTTTTCAGCTCTGAGATTCTCTTCTAGTTCCTTCTCTCCATTTTCTGGCAATCTCTAAATGGTGGAGGAGGACCAGGCCATGTCTCATACCTGTACTTTTTTGTTTGCTCACATTATGTGCTGTTTGTTGTCCACAGGCTGCCTTCTACTTCTCCCCCATACCCCTGCTGTCCAGAATGAATTGACATGTCCACATCTGTCCAGTTGTGTACCACAGTCCATTTGAAGTGAGAGAATACTTGAGAGTTATATTTATTAATTTATATTCTGGAAAGACATCAGTGTATTAGCGTACATTGGCTTGTTATGATCTATTGGTGGAGGGGAAGGACTACCCCTAAAGGAAGGGCTGCTTCTATTAACTTCAGGGCCTCTCTCATATGTTACATATCATGCTTCAATGTAAATAAATAGGGTTGCTCCCAAAGAGAGCATTCCACCACTCTTGTATCATTTTTCCTCCAAAGTGGAGGTGTTGATAGTTGTTTATATTAGGAGTGGGGGATGAGGGAGGAATGTAAGACATCTGGAAGTTAATTTAATGAAATTAAACCTATTGATTTTTTAAATTTTTGTTCTTTTTTATTGTTTAATGTATTACAAATAGTAGTACATATGTCTCCTTTTTCCCCCCCAATTGACCTTCCTCCAGCCTCCCCTACCCTCCAGCACATGCCCTCACCCCACTTCCCCAGTGTCTTGCATCCATTGGTTATGCTTATATGCACGAATACATGGTTAGTATTGGAGAGAGGTTTCCCAGCTTTATCATAGAACCCTCGATTTTCTTTCTCTTAGGAGATCTCTTACTCTCTTAGGATCTCTCTTACTCCTACATTGGCCTGAATCTTATGTTCTCAAATGTGGTTGAGAAACCTTGATTGCAGTTCCAATCCTCTCATTAACTATCTGTTGAGCCATTTCCTCTGTATGCTTATTTGTAAAATTAAGGGGCTGACATAGATTACAAATCTTTAAGATCAAGTTTTCGGGCTCTTTGGCTTGTTGGCTTCAAATTTGTGAATCTTCTGATTATGTCTGGTGAAAGGCATCATTGAGCCTCCAGAGACTGGTCCAACAGGTATTCTGCAAGTTGTGAGGCCTTTTGAGCTTGATTTTTCTATTTCTGGGTTATAAGATATAACAATAAGAAAAAAATCATTTCAGGTCTATAACTATAAACTTATTTTCCTAAATGAAGAACAAATATCCCAGTTTGGGAGGAAAATGGAAAGCATTTGGAGTCTAAGTGTGTGAATCAGATTCCATGGGGAATGACATCCCAAAGGAAATGTCTTAGCTTAGCACCACTGAAATGAACAGGAGCTCAGAAATCCTTGTGCTTTCCTCCTGAGATTGGATAGATTTACCTCTAGGAAGTCCTGGGAAGAGGGAGTCCTCATTCTGGACACGTTGGGACATTGCATGTGATACCACTTGTTTTGTCATAGTTATGGAGTAAGTGGAGTTAAATTAGGAAAAAGAGACTTGGAAATATTGAGTTGGTAGCACCTCCCACAATACATATTCTGTTCAGCACTTTTCTACTACCTTAGGGTTATTGGGTGGCTATGTCTTCCTGTGTCCCCAATGAGCTCCTAGAGTTTTTAGAACAGGAGAAAGTGTCTCAGGGACTTCTGTAACTCCAGAATATATAACAGGACCTGGCACACAATGGGTGTTCAATGAGTATCTTCTGAAAAATCTCTGATTCTCAAGTTGGGATAATACAGCTCCCATGCACTTTCTTTCATCTGTCAGAGTACTGATTATACTGTATTCTAGGTGCTGTTGGTTTGTATCTTTGACCCTCTACCTTGAATCTAGGATTATGTATTTCTTTTCTACAAGACTGAATGGCAAAGAGGAGGTACTAAATAAATATTTATTTGATGGATGTGTAAATGACTTTATTTTTGCAAAGAAGAACCAAATGTTATGTGGTCATCTACCCTCCTGCCTTTGTGAGTCCTAGAAAAGCATTTTGCTAAATACTTTGTCTTTGCCATTTGTTTAATCACTGTTATCAGAGCAGTCCCTATACAGAGATGAATCAGACTTATTCTGCTTTGTCTGGAGGTGAGGAACCGCTAGAATTAAAATGTTACTATAAACTGAGAGCAAAATCTTAATGCAAATATTGGGACTTTAATCCTAAATCAAATAGCCCAGAAGTACACACATGAGATTTCCTTTTCTCCATTCTTTCTTCCCCAACTCCCATTACTGGCCGTTTTTATATATCTGCCTTCTGTGCCCTTTCAGCCTTCAGATAGAAAGTGGCAGTATTTCAGCCTCTAGCTACTTTAGCAGCCTGGAGTCTTTCTGCCGAAAACTGCAGTATCGGCTCTCATCGAGGACTATTCATTTATGACACTATCAAACTAAATTCATGCCTAACAGTTGTAGTGGAGACTTGCTACTAGTGTCTTCCTCTTTCATTTTATAACTTGATTAGGCCACAGAGCTGATTAGGTAAGTTGTGTTGTTGTTGTTTTTTTCCTTTGACAAGAATGTTGTTTATTTCATCTTTGGGGAAATTTTATTTTCAGTAATTATTGATTAGCATTTGCATTGGTATGCAATGCTTTGTGTTATCTGTCTTGTGAGACTAACAATTATTCTAACAGGTAACATTGACAATTCTATGTATTGTCTCCACAGAATATGAGCTGTCCTCACTTAGAGATGTAAATGCTGGATTATTTGTGTTTCTGAAAAGATTTGCCAAATATTCTAGGTGTAATCTTGTATTCATTGGAGTAAATGTTAGCTACTCTAATAGATAAACCCTCAATTCTCAGTGGTTTAAACCAATAAAGTTTCTTCCTTACTTATATTGCTTCTTCAAGTGGTGATCCAGGGACCCAAACTCCTTCCATCTTACAGCTCTGATATCTTTAACATGGCATTCCTAGGATTGCTCTAGGGCTTATCTTTAGTCCAGCCAGCTGTAAGGAGAAAAAAAAAAGGAAGATATTACATAGGAGGTTCCTTAATGGGTCAGAACTGGAGATGTTTCATATCACTTTGGTCCATATTCCACTGGAAAAAATCCCATTGATAGAATTAACTATAGGAGAAATGATGAATGTGGTCTAGATATATGCTAAGGAGGAAAGGGAAACCTGTTTTCATGAACACATAACGTCTGTAACTAGTACCTCCATGAACACTACTAGAAAACTAAACTATTCCTTTCACACTTGTCTGCCTTCCACTGATGCAACAGAGTCACTGTAGAGCAGATGTATTGTTTCCCACTCCTTTAGTCTTTTGAACCATGCTCCTAGCTCTCAGATAGGAGCTAGATGCTAACCTGATTGATTGTAAGGATTATTGATGCAGAAGTCAAAATTCATTCACTGAATGCTATCTTAGGGAATGCTAAATCTACAGAAATTTACATCACTTGCAGCTTTTTCTTTACCTCTTCTTCACAGGTTTGCCTAGAGGAGAGGAAACTGGGATCTCCCCCTGGTTCTTTTTTTTTTTTATTGTTGAAAATGTAGTGGCATTTCATTTATCTATTTTTTAATTTAATTTTATTGTTTAAAGTATTACAAATAGTAGTACATATATCTCCTTTTTTTCCCCATTGACCTTCCCCCAGACTCCCCTACCCCCTGGCACATGCCCTCATCCATCCCTCCCCGGCGTCTGTGTCCATTGGTTGTGCTTATATGCATGCATACAAGTCCTTTGGTTGATCTCTTTTCTAACCCACCTCTCCCTAACCTTCCTGCTGTAATTTGACAATCTGTTTGATGCTTTACTGACTCTGTATCTATCTTTTTATTCATCAGTTTATAATGTTCTATATTATCCATAAATGAGTGAGATCATGTGGTATTTTTCTTTCATTGACTGGCTTATTTCATTTAGCATAATGCTCTCCTGTTCCATTCATGCTGCTGCAAATGGTAAGAATGCCTTCTTTTTTATTTCTATTTTATTTTTAAAACTTCTTTATTGATTAAGGTATTACATATGTGTACTTATTCCCCCATTACTCCCACCTCCCATTCATGCCCCCATCCTCCTGTTGTCTGTGTCCATTGATTAGGCTTATATGCATACATATAAGTCCTTTGGTTGATCTCTCCTTCTTACCTGCACCATCCCTTACCTTCCCTGAGGTTTGATGTTCTAATTGATGTTTCCTCTGTCTCAGGATCTATTTTTGTTCATCAGTTTATGTTGCTCATTATATTTCACAAATGAGGGAGATCATATGATATTTATCTTTCTCTGTCTGGCTTATTTCACTTAGCATAATGGTCTTCATCTCCATCCATGTTGCAAATGGTAAGAACTCCTTTTTTAGCACAGTATACTATTCCATTGTGTAAATGTACTACAGTTTTTTAATCCACTCATCTGCTGATGGGCATTTAGGCTGTTTCCAAATCTTAGCTATTGTAAATTGTGCTGGTATGAACATAGAGGTGCATATACTTTTTCTGATTGGTGTTTCTCGTTTCTTAGGATATATTCCTAATAGTGGGATTGCTGGGTCAAATGGGAGATCCATTTTTAGTTTCTTGAGGAAACTCCATACTGTTCTCCAAGTGGCTGCACCAGTCTGCATTCCCACCAGCAGTGTACGAGGGTTCCTTTTTCTCTACATCCTCTCCAGCACTTGTCGTTTGTTGATTTGTTGATGATAGCCATTCTGACAGGTATGAGATGGTACTAAATTATTGTTTTGATTTGCATCTCCCAGATAATTAGTGACTTTGAGCATGTTTTCATATGTCTCTTGACCTCTTTTCTGAATTGTTTTGAAAAGTATCTATTTAGATCCATTGCCCATTTTTTTTAATTGGGTCATTTATTGTCCCTTTGTTATGTTGTAAGAGTTCCCTCTAAATGTTGGAGATTAAACCTTTATCAGTGATAACATTGGCAAATATGTTCTCCCATACAGTGGGCTTTCTTGTTTTGTTTATGGTTTCTTTTGCTGTGAAAAAGCTGTCTATTTTGATGTAGTCCTATTTGTTTATTTTCTCTTTAGTTTCCATTGCCCTATGAGCTGTATCAGTGAAGAAATTGCTTTGGCATATGTCTGAGATTTTGCTGCCTGTGGATTCCTCTAGTATTTTTATGGTTTCCTGTTTTATGTTTAAGTCTTTTATCCATTTTGAGTTTATTTTTGTGTATCGTATAAGTTGGTGGTCTAGTTTCATTTTTTTTTGCATGTATCTGTCCAATTTTCCCATCACCATTTATTGAAGAGACTGTCTTAACTCCACTGTATGTCATGCTTCTTTTGTCAAATATTAATTAAGCATAGTGGTTTGGGTAAATTTCTGCATTCCTTATTCTATTCCATTATCTATATATCTTTTCTTGTGCCAGTAGCAGGCTGTTTTGAGAACAGTGACTTTGTAATATAGCTTAAAATCTTATATTGTGATCCCACCTACATTGTTCTTCTTTCTCAGGAGTGCTGTGGCTATTTTTTATTTTTTATTCCAGATGAACTTTTGAAGAGGTCTTTCTAGATCTCTGAAATATGTCGTTGGTATTTTAATGGGTAGTGCATTGAATCTATACATTGCTTTGGGTAGTATAGACATTTTAATGATGTTAATTCTCCCAATCCATGACCATGGTATGTTCTTCCATGTGTTTATGTCTTCCTCTATCTCTTTTATCAGTGTCCTGTCATTTTTTTGTGTATAGGTCTTTTACCTCCTTAGCTAAGTTTATTCCAAGGTATCTTAATTTTTTGGTGTGATGGTAAGTGGGATTGTGTTTTTTTTTCTTTATTTCCAATGAATGTATGTATTTGATTTTATTTCATTTCTTTTTAAAAAACATATTCTTTTTTTAAAATCTTTATTATTCAGATTATTACATTTGTTTCTCTTTTTTCCCCTCCATAGTTCCCCTCCACCTGGCTTCCAGCCTTCCCTCTACCCTTACCTCCCTCCTGTTGACCTCATCCATAGGTGTATGATTTTTGTCCAGTCTCTCCCTGTACATCTCTCCCCCAATTCCCCCTGAGAATAATCAGTCCACTCCCTTTCTGTGCTCCCGATTCTATTATATTCACCAGTTTATTCTGTTGATCAAATCTTCAATTCCCTTAATTTTCAGATTCACTTGTTGATAGATATGTATTTGTTGTTCATAATTTTTTATCTTTTACCTTTTTCTTCTTCCTCTTCTAAAAGAGTCCCTTTCAGCATTTCATGTAATACTGGTTTGGAGTTGATGAACTCCTTTAGCTTTTTCTTATCTGTGAAGCTCTTTATCTGCCTTTCAATTCTGAATGATACCTTTGCTGGATAGAGTATTCTTGGTTGTAGGTTCTTGCTATTCATCACGCTGAAAATTTCTTGCCACTCCTGTCTGGCCTGCATCGTATCTGTTGAGAAATCAGCTGACAGTCGTATGGGTGCTCCCTTGTAGGTAATGAACTGTTTTTCTCTTGCTGCTTTTAATATTCTCTCTTTGTCTTTTGCTCTTGGTATTTTAATTATGATGTGTCTCAGTGTAGTCTTTTTGGATTCCTTTTATATGGGGTTCTGTGTGCTTCCCGGGCTTGTAGGTCTATTTCTTTTACCAGATGTGGGAAGTTTTCAGTCATTATTTCTTTAAGTAGGTTTTCAGTATCTTGCTCTCTCACTTCTTCTGGCACCCCCATAATTCTGATGTTGGTACGCTTGAAGCTGTCCCAGAGACTCCTTACATTATCTTCACATTTTTGTATTCTTTTCTCTTCTTGCTTTCCAGTTGAGTGTTTTCTGATTCTTTATATTTTAAAATTTTGACTTGATTCTTGTCTTCCTCTAGTCTGCTGTTAGGTCTCTGTACAATATTTTTTAATTCAGTCAGTGTATGTTTAATTTTTAGTTGGTTCTTTTGCATATCTAGTTGGTTCTTTTTCATCTCCTCTTTGGTCTCGCTAAATTTATCCATCTTTTTTAGGAGATTCTTGAAAAACCTTATAAGTGTGGTTTTGAACTCTATATCCAGTTGTTTGTTTTCCTCATTTCTTTTGTTTGTGATCGCTTCCCTTGACTTGGCATTTTCACTATGCCGGGAGAACTTCTATGTTGGATTCAGCCTTACAATACCAGACTTGAAAAACTGCAGAAGCCTCTCTATTGAGCTTGGGATGGGTGGAGTCTCAGTGCTTAATGGACCGCCTTTCCTTCCAGTCGGCCCCGCCGTCCACAGCCCCTGAGTCTCATGTGACTGGGTAATCACAGTTCCTTGCTCTCATGCTCTTGCAGTGCCTCTAGACTGCTGCCTTTCTGGTTCTCCTGTGCTCCGGTATCGTATGAGTCTGGGTCCCCAGGCTTTTGCCGGAAACTGGGGTTTAGTGAAGGTAGAAGTGGTGCAGTTGGGAGGGCCTGTCTCCCAATCACTCATGAAAGCCAGCAGCACAATCAGAAGCTGGTCCTCTCTGCGCAGTGCCATGCGTGTCACCAGACCTCTGATCTTTTACGACTCCCCTAAATTTCCATGCACTTCTCCCTTTTCACAGTCCAAACTCCCCCCATATGAGTTTCATCTGGATCTGGGGTTTAGTGTCGTAGGATAAGGGGTTCAATAGCATTGAGAGTCTCCGTCTCCCTCCCGGCAGAGAAAGCCAGCCAGGTTCTCAGGCACCCACTCTCTCCATGCGCACGTCTCGGTACCTCAGCTTTTTGCATCTCCTCTGGGTTTCTGTGATCCCCTCTTTTTCCTTCTAGTTGTAGAATTCCACTCAGCCAGCTTTCCTGTGGTTCTGGATGATGTCCGTTCTGTCGTTTAGTTGTAGTTTTGAAATTGTTGTGTGAGGCAGCAGTGTAGGTGTTTACCTATGCGGCCATCTTGGATTCTCCCAGAATTGTTTTTTTGTCTCTCCTTCTCAAAGTTCACTATTGGTGTATAGAAATCTCATAGATTTCTTGGTGTTAATTTTGTATCCTGCTACATTGCTGTATTCATTTATTAAGACTAATAATTTTTTGATTTAGTCTTTAGGGTTTTTTATATAAAATATCATGTCACATGTGAGTGTCTGAGATTTTACTGCCTATGTTTTCTTCTGGTATTTTTATAATTTTGAGTATTACATTAAAGTCTTTAATCCAGTTTGAGTTTATTCTGATATATGGTATAATTAGGCAGTCTAGTTTTATTTTTTGCATGTATATTTACTAAAATTTATTGAATGGTTTACTACGTGCTAGGTATTATGTGAAGCTTTGTACATATTAGCATACACCTTTAAAATTTTTCCACAGCCCATAAATAGGTAGTATTATTATCTCTATTTTAGAGAAAAAAAAAAACAGGATCACTGAGAGGATCAGGACCATATCAGGGCATTAATATGCTTTTTTTTTTTTGATTGATTGACTATTGAGATCTAGTTGTGGGGTTGTTTGCACTAAGTTGGTGATTCATAAATGTTGATAAGCATCAAAATCACCTGGAAGAGTTTAGTAATATGTAGATCCTGGGTTCCAAACTATTGATTCTGATTTAGTAGGTCTAGTGTTGAATATTCATGTTGGTGGGCCTGGGCTTATATTTGGAACAATTGCTACACTATTGATTTTCTTCTTTGAGGAAAGGAAATGGCCATCTGTTGGCTCAAATATTTTGGTCTAGAATATTTGTAAAGAATAAAACATAACATTGATGCATTGTTTTTTATGTTTTCCTTCACCTTTGTACTCAGCTTTGACAATTCTGACAAAATAGTGTTTTCCCTTATAATTCTTTTAATAGTTATTTTGTCAAAATAATGTCTTTTGTGATTATATTACTTCATACTTTCCAGTCTTTTTAAAGTTATGTGTCTTTTTCAGACCAAAATGTATTCATAAGTTGTGCTCATATAATATTTGTGTGATTTAAAGTGAAAGATCCAGTCAAACAACTTCATGTTTCTCTTCTGTTGAAGTTAACTTTTTTTTTTAAAAATAGATTTTCTTTGTTGTAGACATACTCTATGTACATTATGAAGAAAATATTACTGTGGGCATTAAACATAATTAAGTCACTACTAATTCCAGTTATGAAGTAAAAAAGTCATCGGGTTGTAATGTACAGCATGATGACTACAGTTAAAAATAGTGGATTGCATATTTGAAAGTTATTATGTATGGTGATGAATGTTAACTAGACTTATTATGGTGATCATTCACAATATTCTTTACAAATATTGAATCATTATGTTGTACATGTAAGACTAATATAAAATTGTATATCAGTTATCATATATAATAAAAAAGGTAATATGCAAATCGACTGAACAGGGGAATGAATGGTAGCTATGACCGCACTGACCACCAGGGGGCAGATACTCAATGCAGCAACAGCCCCCTGATGGTCAGGGTGCTCTCCCTCAGCCAGAAGCCAGGCTCATGGCTAATGGCTGGCAAGCATGGTGGCAGTGGCAGGAATCTGTTCCCAGCAGCACTGAGGATATGGGACTGATGGCTTAGGAGTGGGGAATGGGCCTAAGGCCTCAGTCAGACATCCCCTAAGGGCTCCTGGACTGTGAGAGGGCGCAGGCTGGGCTGAGGGGCTCCCCCAAGTGCACAAATCTTGTGCACCAGGCCTCTACTACCTTAATAAAAATGATGGAGTTATGAAGCTGATGAGACCTATAGATATCTTCTGACAGCCACTGCATTCCGTCAGGTAAATAATTATTCTACTCAAGTAAGTAGTCATCTCAACACTTCTTCAGTACTATTTTGATCATTTAGTCACATTTTGTCTCCATAATCAGGATGTTCTTCCTCATTTCCAACCTTGAATTTTTTTCAAGAATAGCATAAATTGTAGCCTTTCCCTTCCTAGATAATGATTGATATATGTATAGTGTATGCCTTGACATTAAATTTTAAAATTTCTCTGAGCTACTTATGCACTATGAGCTGTAGATGCCTCAGCAGACTCCCAGGATTCTATTCTTTGGTTCCTCAATCTCATCTTTTATTTCTATTTCCAATTTTTTTCTTACCTTTTGAACCCTTGAGGATTGTTTCAGACTTATATGTATGGATATTCAGACCAAAGTCTGGAAACCTTTGTTATAGCTGCTGAATATGTATAGTATGGGTAAGATAATGAATATCATCATCCCTAACATTAACAGCACTTATTATGTCTCAGGCACTGGTCCAGGACCATTATATTTATTATCTCATTTATACCTCAGGAAACTGCATAATGTAGGTATTTCTGTATACCATTTTATAGAAGGAGAAGTAGAGACATATAGAGGCCAAGTAGCTTGCTCAGTTTCATACAGTTAATGAAGAGTAGAGCCAGAATTTGAGATTAGGTCTTATTCTTGAGTTTTTGCTTTGAGCCACTATGCTCTACTGTCTCCCTAGAGAGCATTAGATAGAAGATATAACTTATTTCATTCCAAAGGAGAGACACAGACAGAAAACAGAATTAAACACATCTTTCTATTTACCAACACGGGCAAAATGTGAACCAGAAGATTTCTGTTGGATTGGCATAAATTGTCAGATTTTCTTTTGGTATGTCTTTAGAAGAGTCAATTTGTATTGGCCTTGCTCACCAGGACTTTGGATTAAAAGATCCATAAGACTCTATGCAATTTGGAACCATATGTGAATAAGGGGAGTAAGATGGTGCTGGGTGTGGTAACATACATTATATTGGGTTCATCTCAGTTGTCTCCTAAAGGGATTTTTGAAATGGGTCCTATAAGTTTTCTCAGATATGGTGCTAATGACTCTATTTTTATGATAAGGTAGAGTTTCTCTCTTGGCTTACATTTTGTCTAAATACTCAAATTTCTCCTCTCCTGACACTCTTAGTAGAACTACTACTTTTCAATCTCTGTAAGACTCTTTTTTAAAAATTTAATAAATCTTTATTGTTCAGATTATTACAATTGTTCCTCTTTTTTCCCTCATAGCTCCCCACCACCCGGTTCCCACCCCACCTTTATCCTTACCCCCACACCACTGTCCTCATCCATAGATGTACGATTTTTGTTCAGTCTCTTCCCGCACCCTCAACACTCCATTCCCATTGGGAATTGTCAGTCCAATCCCTTTCTATACCCCTGATTCTATTATATTCACCAGTTTATTCTGCTCATCATATTTTTTTATTCACTTGATTTTTAGATTCACTTGTTGATAGATATGTATTTGCCATTCCTGTCTGGCCTGGATGGTTTCTGTTGAGAAATAAGCTGATTGTCGTATGGGTGCTCCCTTGTAGGTAACTAACTGTTTTGTTTTGCTGCTTTTAATATTCTCTCTTTGTCATTTGCTCTTGGTATTTTAATTATGATGTGTCTTGGTGTGGTCCTCTTTGGATTTCTTTTGTTTGGGTTTCTGTGTGCTTCCTCGACTTGTAAGCCTATTTCTTTCACCAGATTGGGGAAGTTTTCAGTCATTGTTTCTTAAAATAGGTTTTCAGCATCTTGCTCTCTCTCTTCTTCTGGCACCCCCAATATGTGGATGTTGGTACGCTTGAAGTTGTCCTAGAGGATCCTTACACTATCTTCATATTTTTGGATTTCATTCAGAATTGTAGGGCAGATAAAGAGCTTCACAGATAAGAAAAAAAAAAATAAAGGAGTTCATCCATACCAAACCAGTATTATATGAAATGCTGAAAGGTATTCTTTAAAAAGAGGAGGAAGAAGAAAAAGGTAAAGATAAAAATGATGAACAAGAAATACATATCTATCAACAAGTGAATCTAAAAATCAAGTGAATAAAAAATTTGATAAACAGAATAAACTGGTGAATATAATAGAATCAGGGGCATTGAAAGGGAGTGGACTGACAATTCTCAGGAGGAAAGGGGTGAGGGGAGTGCAGGGAGAGACTGGACAAAAATCATACACCTATGGATGAGGACAATAGGGGAAAAGAAAGGGCAGAAGGTGGAGTGGGATCCCGGTGGAAGGGAGCTATGAGGGGGAAAAGAGGGACAATTGTAATAATCTTAACAATAAAGATTTATAAAAAATATTGGCTTTTCATTTAGCTGAAATTATATAAAACATTGATTATATTTTATTTTTTTATTATTTAAGACCTTTATTAACAGGTGCTTGCAGTTTGTTGACTTTTTTGAAAAAAATCAAGCTGTAAACTTTTATTACAAATTAAAAATGAGGTTCTTAAAAATCTCAACTTGACCAGATATGAAACAATTTAAAAACCTTTAAAGGTGTATTGAGAAAAACCAGGCTTTTTTTTTTTCTTAAAAAACATGTTTGTCATTACCAAAAAGAGACGTCTTTAGATAAAAATAATAAAAACCCCATGCTGCATAGAAAATGCAGATAGTTCTAGTTATCTGGTCAACGGGCAAAAAGCAAGCACTTAAGGTCTTCAGCTCCAATCTTTTGTTCATTTCTTATTGCTGGAATTTCATATTTCTTCTTGTTGGATGACTAAACCTGATGATGGTAAAGATGGTAAGCCAGCATTTTTTACTCAGCCCCGCCCTGCTCAGCCTCGGGAGCGGACGAATTCTCAGCTGGTGGATTGGCTGCTTTTGTCTCTTTTGCCGTCTTGTGGTTTAGGGTTTTCTGGGCGTCTCTGAGTTGGTAATTGAAGTTGCGGCGGTACCGACGTTGAGGTGGCTGCTGACCTTGGGTCTCATCTCCTTGATTTTCCTTATCTTCTTCACTGCCGTCCTCTCTAGGCTGTCTTTGGCGAGGAGGGCCCCTGCGGAATCGTGGTCTATAGCCCCGATACATATTCTGTCTCCCTGGTCTGCCTGGTTCCCCTGCACCCTGGTTGTCAGCACCCTCCATCACTTCTCCTTGTACAGGAGGGTTGGAATACTGTGGTCGACGCCCATAGGGTCTCCGCATGTAGTACGGTGGGAACCATCGCCGGCGTTGTTGGCCCTGGCCTTCGGGCGCACTCTCTGATCCCTCATTCTTTTCCCCACTCTCACTATTCTGGTAATTCTGCTGGTGATTGCGTGGAGGACCCCTGCGACGTGGATAGCGTCTATAATGGTTACGGTCTGCTGCATATTTACTGCCTGGTCCTGGAACTCCACCAGGGCCTGTAACATTTGCTGCCTCCGCACCCTTCTCTCCTCCAACAACATCCAACTCCACAGTCTCTGCATCTCCTACACTGCGGAGGCACTTCCTGGGGTTATTCTTCTTTATGGCAGTCTGGTGTACAAATACATCTTCCTTGGTGTCATTCCTGTGGATGAAGCCATATCCGTTCCTTACATTGAACCATTTTACTGTTCCCAAAACCTTCGTTGCGAAGACCTTCTTGTTCCCGCCGGCGGGCGCCGCCGATGTGAGGCCGCCCGGGCCGCCGCTGCCCGTGGTGCCGGGCTTGGTGTCGGCGGCGCTGAGGGTGGGGGCGGCGGGCCGCTGCTGGGTTTCGGCCTCGCAGCTCATGGTTGCGGTGATGGTGACTGGGGCCGGCTGTGGCAGCTGCGGCTCCTCCCGGGGTGTGATGGTAACTAGGCCTGCGGCGGCGGTGGGGCTGCTCAGGGCTCTCTGGGGTCCGCTCTCCGCTCCCGCTACCGATCGAACTCTGATTATATTTTATAAAGATAATTTATTAAGTAATTTAAGTAGATATATTTAATTAAAAAACAAAGCAAGTAAATTTAGTAAATGTTTATGTGTGATTCACAAGATACAAACAGTTGTCCCACCTCCAGCCTATTTAAAAATACAGGCAGCAAGAGGCTTTTTGTTTTAAATTTCCTCTGTTGGATTTAAAGACATATTTAGTTACTTATTTTTGCCCTTCTTAGAGGCCAAAAACTTCATAATATTTAAAATAAATAAATAAAACATATGTATAAGTAAAACATATTGATTAATTTTATTTAATAAAGTTTTTATGAAATTTCAATTATATTAGATCAGTTAAAGTAAAAAGTATTTCTTTTAAGAAGAGAGAATAACTTCTTCAAAACATTTCAGGGCCATGAAAATGTCTCAAATTATCCCTTGGTTACAGCTTTGAAATTTTAACTTGGAAAACCCCATCAGATTATAATACTTTTTACAATTATATTAAGATATCAATTAAATTTATACTGGTTTTTGCATTAAAAAATTTGGTTGGGGTCACAGAATTAATCCTTCTTATTTAATTAGACCAATAAACATATTTTGAATTCCTAATTATTTTCAGAGAAATACATCTTATTTTTTTCAAAAATAAATTTTTATACTTTAGGCATTTAATTACCACAACTATATTATTTCTCCCAATTTAATTTGAACTTTGAACTTTTAGAACTGGCAAGTCAAATATTTAGCATTTCTTTGATTATTAGCATTTATATTTTTAAGTATAAATTTCAAAAATAAAATAATTAAATTTTAGGTGATCATGATTTTTCTGCCCATGGAAGTTGAATAGCAAGCTTGCAGTATTCAAATGAAAATTACTACGTTCCTTAAAGATGGCTACTGGCAGAAACTGGCCTCCCTGTCTGCTAGAGGAAGGGCGAGTACTACTTCCACCATTAACAAATGGTATAACCAGTCTTTATCTTGGCTACTTAGATGTTTATAATTAATACATTATTTATCTACATTTTAATAATTTCTTTGAGATTCTCGAGTCAATTATATTTATTTTAAAGCATTTTCTTGGGCAAATTTTTGTAACCCAATTTATTGATTTTCTTGAAATTCTTAAAAGTTAACTTTTGAACACTCTTCATTAACATTTTTAAAACTACTCTTTATTATGGAAATGTCAATACTGCTGAATTTTATTCCCTGGGTTAAATCCGTCATTTTTCTTAGGGGGGGAAAAAAACAGTCTTGGGTTTTTCATTTCTGTAGCTTTTGTAAAGAGAGTCTAGTTAAAATTACTGTCCGAAGTTGAACTGCGTGTGCATTTTGTTTTAAGCTAGGTTATCTCCCCAAAAGCACAGAAAACCCAGATGCATTTCTAATTTTTAAAAACTTTTGCACGGTGAGAAAAGAGACTTTAAATTAGCATACTGGGATAATCTGCTTCCATATTGGCTTGCCACTTGTCTCCCTTCCCCACATCCAGACTACTTTGGAGAAAATTTTCAGTATTAGATCTGGCTGCATGTCTTTTCATGCTAATGACAAAGACAGATTCTAACTTTTTCCCTTTGTCACTTTCCAAAGTAATTACTAGCACCCAAGGTGACTTTAGCCTAATTTTTCATTTCCTTTCAAGTTCTTTTTTTTTTGAGAAGTTTTTCCTATATTTTTATTAATGTATTACATGTGCACATATCTTCCCATTGCCCCCACCATCACCCTCCCATACATGCCCTCAACTGCCAGTATTTTAGCTCAATTGGTTATGTTTATATGCATGCATATAAGTCCTTCGGTTGATCTCTTATCTCCTATACTTCTCCTTAACATCCCCAGTATAATTTGACAGTCTGATGCTTTACTGCCTCTGTATCTATCTTTTTGTTCATCAGTTTATAATATTCTTTATTATCCACAAGTGAGTGAGATCATGTGGTATTTTTCTTTCATTGACTGGCTTATTTCACTTAGCATAATGCTCTCCAGTTCCATCCAGTTTGCTGCAAATGTTAAGAAATCCTTCTTTTTATGGCAGCATAGTATTCCATTGTGTAGATGTACCATAGTTTTCTGATTCGGTCATCAGCTAATGGGCTGTTTCCAAATCTTAGCTATTGTAAATTGTACTGCTATGAACATAGGGGTGCATATATCTTTTCTGATTGCTGTTTCTAGTTTCATAGGATATATTCCTAAGAGTGGGATTGCTGGATCAAATGGGAGTTCCATTTTTAGAGTTTTGAGGAAACTCCATACTGTTCTCCACAGTGGCTGCTCCAGTCTGCATTCCCACCAACAGTGCACAAGGGTTCCTTTTTCTCTGCATCCTCGCCAACACTTGTCCTTTGTTGATTTGTTGATGATTGCCATTCTGACAGGTGTAAGATAGTATTGCATTGTCATTTTGATATGCATGTCTCAGAGAATTAGTGACTTTGAGCATGTTTTCATGAGTCTCTTGGCCTTCCTTCTGTCTTCCTTTGAAAAATATTCTATTTAGGTCCATTATCCATTTTTATTGGATCATTTATCTTCCTTTTATTAAGTTGTATAAGTTGTCTGTAGATGTTGGAGATTAAATCTTAATCAGTGATAACATTTGTAAATATGTTCTCCCATTCAGTGGGCTTCCTAGTTGTTTTCTGGATGATTCCCTTTGCTATTAAAAAGCTTTATATTTCATGTAGTCCCATTTGTTTATTTTCTCTTTAGCTTCCATTGCCCTAGGAGCAGTATCAATGAGGAAGGTCCTTTGACATATGTCTGAGATTTTGCTGCCTGTGGATTTCTCTAGTATTTTTATGGTTTCCTGTCTTACGTTTAAATCCTGTATCTATTTTGAGTTTATTTTTGTGTATGGTACAAATTTGTGGCCTACTTTCATTGTTTTGCATGTATCTGTCCAATTTTCTCAACACCATTTATTTAAGAGACTGTCTTGGCTTCATTGTATGTTCATATCTTCTTTGTCAAATGTTAATCGAGCAGAGTGGATTGGGTCAATATCTGAATTCTCTATTCTATTCCATTGGTCTATATGTCTGTTCATGTGCCATTATCAGGCTGTTATGATAACAGTAGCTTTGTAATACAGCTTGAAATTTGGTAATGAGATCAACCTACTTTATTCTTCTTTCTCAGGATTGCTGTGACTATTCAGGATCTTTTTAAAATTCCAGATTAAATTTTGGAGAGTTCTTTCTAGGTCTGTGAAATAAGCCATTGACATTTTAATGGGTAGTGCATTGAATCTATAGATTGCTTTGGGTAGTATGGAAATTGTAATGATTTTGATTCTCCCAATCCATGAACATGATATGTTCTTCGATCTGTTCACATCTTCCTCTATCTCTTTTTTCAGTGTTCTGTAGTTTTCTGCATATAGGACTTTTACCTCCTTAGTTAAGTTTATTCCAATGTATCTTAATTTTTTTTTGGTGTGATGCTAAATGGAATTGCTTTTTTAGTCTCTCTCTGTAAGTTCAATATTGGTGTATAGAAATGCTATAGACTTATTGCCACTAATTTTATATACTGCTACATTACTGAACTTATTTATTAAGTCTATTAATTTTTGATGGAGTCTTTTGGTATTATTTTTTTAATTTATTTTTTCCATTGCACCCCCCGAGGCATACCCTAACCCCCCAGTGTCTTGTGTTCATTGGTTATGCTTATATGCCTGCATACAAGTCCTTTGGTTGATCCCTTATCTACCCCACCTCCCCTTAACTTTCTTGTTGTAATTTGACAGTATGTTTGATGCTTTACTACCTCTGTATCTATCCTTTTGTTCATCAGTTTATAATGTTCTCTATTATCCACAAATGAGGGAGATCATATGGTGTTTCTCCTTCATTGACTGGCTTATTTCACTTAGCATAAGGCTTTCAAGTTCCATCCAGGTTGCTGTAAAGGATAATAATTTTTTCTTTTTTACGGCAGCATAGAATTTTATTGTGTAGATGTACCATAGTTTTCTGATCCACTCATCTGCTGATGGGCACCTAGGCTGTTTCCAAATTGTAGCTATTTTAAATTATGCTGCTATGAACATAGGGGTGCATAAATCCTTTCTGATTGGTGTTTCTAATTTCTTAGGATATATTCCTAAAAGTGAGATTGCTGGGTCAAATGGGAGTTCCATTTTGAGAGTTTTGAGGAAACTCCATACTGTTCTCCACAGTGGCTGCACCAGTCTGCAATCCCACCAAAAGTGCACAAGGGCTCCTTTCTCTCCACATCTTCACCAACAGTTGTCCTTTGTTGATTTGTTAATGATTGCCATTCAGACAGGTAGGAGATGGTATTGCATTGTTGTTTTGATTTGCATCTCTCTGATAATTAGTGACTCTGAATATGTTTTCATGTGTCTCTTGACCTTCCTTCAGTGGTCTTTTGAAAAGGTTCTATTTAGGTCCTTTGCTCATTTTTAAAAATATATTTTATTGATTTTTTACAGAGAGGAAGGGAGAGGGATAGAGAGTTAGAAATATCAGTGGGAGAGAGACATCAATCAGCCGACTCCTGCACACCCCCTACTGGGGATGTGCCCACAACCAGAATACATGCCCTTGACCAGAATCAAACCCGGGACCTTTCAGTCCGCAGGCCGATGCTCTTTCCACTGAGCCAAACCGGTTCGGCCTTTGCTCATTTTTTGGGGGGATCAATTATCTTCCTTTCATTAAGTTGTATAAGTTGGCTGTAGTTGTTGCAGATGAAACCTTTATCAGTGCTAACATTTGCAAATATGTTCTCCCATACAGTGGGCTTTCTTCTTGTTTTGTTGATCGTTTCTTTTGATGTGCAAAAGCTTTTTAATTTGATGTAGTCCCATTTGTTTATTTTTTCTTTAGCTTCCATTGCCCTCGGAGCAGTATCAGTTAAGAAGTTTTTTTGGCATATGTCTGTGGATTCCGATACTATTTTTATGGTTTCCCTTCTAATGTTTAAGTCCTGTAACCATTTGGAGTTTATTTTTGTATATGGTGTAAGTTGGTGGTCTAGTTTCATTTTTTTGCATGTATCTGTCCAATTTTGAGAACACCATTTACTGAAGAGGCTGTCTTGGCTCCATTGTATGTTCATGCCTCCTTTGTCAAATAATTGAGCATAATGGTTTGGGTGGATATCTGGATTCTCTATTCTATTCCATTGGTTTATATGTCTCTTCTTTTGCGAGTACCATACTGTTTTGATTACAGTTGCTTTGTGATATAGCTTGTGTCCTATAGTTATCTGCTAATAGGTCTTTTACCTCCTTAGTTAGGTTTGTTCCTAGGTATCTTAATTTTTTGCTGAGATGGTAAATGGGATTGCTTTTTTAGTCTCTCTTTCTATAATTTCACTATTGGTGTATAGAAATGCCATAGATTTCTTGGCATTAATTTTGTATCCTGCTACATTGCTGAATTCATTTATTAAGTCAATTAGATTTTGGATCGAGTCCTTCGGGATTTTTATGTACAGTATCATGTCATCTGCAAATAAGCACACCTTTACTTCTTTTTTTCCAATTTGGATGCCTTTTATTTCTTCTTCTTGTCTAATTGCAATGGCTAATACTTCCTGTACTATGTCGAACAGGAGAGGTGGGAGTGGGCATCCCTGTCTTGTTCCTGTTCTTAGGGGAAATGGTTTTAGTTTTTGCACATTGATTATGATGTTAGCTGTGGATTTACCATATATGGCTTTTATGATGTTGAGGTATGATACTTTTATTTCCACCTTTCTGAGAGTTTTTATTAAGAAAGGATGTTGGGTTCTGTCAAAAGCTCTTTCTTTATCTATTAATATAACTCTGTGATTTTTAGCTGTCAATTTGTTTATGTAACGTATCACGTTTATTGATTTGTGGATATTGTACCATCCTTGCATTCCTGGCATCAATCCTACTAGGTTATGGTGTATCATCTTTCTGATGTTCTGCTGGATTTGATTTGGTAGAATTTGGTTGTGGATTTTGGCATCTATGTTCATGGGAGATATTGGCCTGTAATTCTCTTTCATTGTATTATCTTTATTTGGTTTGTTATTAGGGTGATTCTGGCTTCATAAAATGTGTTTGGAAGTGTTCCTTCTTCTTGAATATTTTTGAATAGTCTGAGGAAGATAGGTTTTAATTCTTCCTGGAATGTTTGGTAAAACTCTCCTGTGTAGCCATCTGGCCCTGGGCTTTGGTTTTCTGGAAGCTTTTTGATGACTGCTTAAATTTCTTCCATAGTTTTTGGCCTATTAAGATTTTTAGAATCTTCCTGATTGAGTTTTGGAATGTTATATTCTTCTAGAAATATGTCCATTTCCTGCAGGTTGTCCAAGTTGTTGGAATACAATTGTTCATAATATTTTTTAACTATCATTTGTATTTCAGCATGGTCTGTTGTTATTTGTCCTCTTTCATTTCTGATTTTGTTTACTTGAGTCTTGTCTCTTTGCTCCTTGGTGAGCCTGGCTAGAGGTCCATCAATCTTGTGTATCCTTTCAAAGAACCAGCTCTTGGTTTTGTTGATCTTTTGAATTGTTTCTTTGGTCTCCATGTTGTTTTTCTCCACTCTGATCTTTACTATTTACTTCCTTGTGCTTACACTGGGCTTTTCTTGTTGCTGTCTTTCTAGCTCTTTGAATTGTAGTGTTAGGTAATTTATTACCATTGTTTACTGTTTTTTTTCAGTAGGCTTGTAGAGCTACGAACTTCACTCTCAAGACTGCTTTCACTGTGTCCCATAAATTTTGTATTGTTTTTTGTCATTGTCATTTGTTACCATGATGTTTTTTTATTTCTTCCTTGATCTGTCTGGTTACCCAATCCTTGTTTAATAGCATGCTGTTTAGTCTCCATGTGGTTGATATCTTTCTATTGTTTTTATTTCTGATTTCCAATTCTAGCCCATTGTGATCTAAGAAAATGCTTGAGATGATTTCTATCTTCTTGAATTTGAGGAGACATATCCTGTGACCCAACATATGGTCTGTCTTTGAAAATGGCCCATGTGCACTGGAGAAGAATGAATATTCTGTGGCTTTGGGGTGAAATGTTTTAAAGATGTCAATTAATTCCATCTGGTCTAGAGAGTGATTTAGGACTGATGTTTCTTGCTGATTTTTTGTTTAGATGATTTGTTCAATGGTGACAGTTGGGTATTAAAATCTCCTACTATGATTGTATTGCTATCAATATCTCCCTTAATATCCTCCAGGAGTTTTTTTATGTATATGTTTACCAGAGTTATTTCTTCTTGTTGGATTGTTCCCTTTATTATTATGAAGTGGCCTTCTTTATCTCTTGTTATGTCCTTCACTTTGAGATCTAATTTTTAAGATATCAATATTGAAACCCCAGCTTTTTTTTTTTTTTTCATTTCTAATTCCCTGAAACACAATCTTCCATCCCTTCACCCCCAGTCTGTGTACATCTCTTTTTCTGAGGTGGGTTTATTTAATTTTTAATATATTTTATTGATTTTTTACAGAGAGCAAGAAAGAGGGGTAGAGAGTTAGAAACATCGATGAGAGAGACATTGATCATCTGCCTCTTGCACGCCCCCTACTGGGGATATTCCCGCAACCAAGCTACATGCCCTTGGCCAAAATTGAACCTGGGACCTTTCAGTCTGCAGACTGATGCTCCATCCACTGAGCCAAACCAGTTTTGGCTGAGGTGGGTTTCTTGTAGACAGCAGATATATTGATCATGTTTTCTTATGCAATTGGTTACCCTATGTCTTTTGATTGGATTATTTAATACATTTACATTTAAAGTTATTATTGGTAGGTACTTATCTGTTGCCATTTTTATTCTTTACCCCTGTGTTCCTTCTTTGCTTTCTATTTCCTTTTTTACAACAGACCCTTTAACAATTCTTATATTGCTGGTTTGGTGGTAATAAATTCCCTTAGTCTTTTTTTGTCTGTGAAGCTCCTGATTTCACCTTCAATTTTGATTAAAAGCCTTGCTGGGTACAGTAGTCTTGGATTCAGACCCTTTTTTTGCATGACTTTGTGTATTTCTTTCCATTCTCTTCAGGCCTAACAAGTTTCTGTTGAAAAATTGGTTGCTAATATGATGGGGGTCCTTTGCATCAACTTTCTGTCTTTCTCTGGCTTCTTTTAAGATTCTGACTTTGTCTTTAGTGTTTGCCAATTTAATTATAATGTGCCTTGGTGTCAGTTTTTTGGGGGTTCTTTTTGCATGGGACCCTGTGAGCTTCTTAAATTTGTGTGGGTTTTTTCTTTTCTACATCAGGGAAGTTTTCCGTCATTATTTCTTCAAACAGGTTTTCTATTCCTTGCTCAGTTTCCACTCTTTCTGGAATCCCAATTATGCAGATGTTGTTTTGTTTCATGTTATCCCAAAGTTCCCTTAGGGTCTCCTCTTGCTTCTTAATTTTTTTTTTTCTAGAAGCTGCTGTACTTGGGTATTTTTCACTACTTTGTCTTCTAGTTCACTGAAGCAGTCCTCTGCTTCTTCTAGTCTACATTTGATGCTTTCTATTGAGTCTTTTCAGCAGTGATGTCATCTTTCATTTCTTCTTGGTTCTTCTTCATTTCCTCTTGTTTCTTACACATATTGTCGAATTTGTCTTCCATTCTTTTCAACCATGTTATGACCATTTCTCTGAATTCTTTCTCTGACAAGTTACCCTCCATTTCATTTACCTCCTTTGTCTCCCCATTGTCTCTCTTTTCTGGTTGTCTGGTTATATAGTTCTCTCTCCTTATCCCAGAGAAAATCTGACATTCCCATGGTAGAGTGCAGAGGTCCTTTGAATCCTCTTGTGCCAATTTGGGACCTGTGTTCTTGGGATTGCAGCTGTTAAGTGGGTGCCATAGTTGTATATTTCCTGGACTTTTCAAGCATCTGATAACATCCGTTTTCCCCTTCAAGATGGCACTGTCTCTGTGTCTGAGTCGGTCATTCTGGGAGGGAACCCCATTGCAGTCGAGGGCTTCCCAGTCAGTGGAGACTTGTCCAGCTGCCCCCCACAGTCTCTTTGAGTATAGCTGTTCTTCAACTCATCAACAAACACTCCCCATTCGACCAACACACTCTCTCTTTGTTTTCTTATTCACATAGTATCTTGCAGTCTGCCTTCCTGTCAGCAGCCGTCTTCCAATAATCTTTTATAATATTTATACAGAACATTGAGTAATCTTTTGGGAGAGCTTGTAGCTCTGCCCTCTTCTGCCACCTTTGACTTTCTCCACACCAGAGGCAGTTTCAGAAGCGGGGTTTCATTTCTTATCACAGATTTTAGATTCCAAATACAAATAAAATTGTAATGTGAACAAGAAACCACATTAAAGATGATCATGGCACTCTTTTTTCACCCTCATTTTAAAAAGTACCTTTTGATATTCAAATTTCTTTATAATTTTACCTTTTGACCACATTTTCCCCCATTATAATCTGACTTAAACACAAAGTATTTCCCAAGCACTTATGCAACTGCAGCATTCCAAAGCTGACATGGGCTCTACACACAGTGAATTTTTCCACCATTCTGGTGTTTTCTGCTCAGGTGAATCCTTCTTTCTCCAGAAGCATTCCATTAGTGTTTCCACGGTTGAAATCCAGCCCCAAGTCAGGTCACTATATGCAGAGGTTCTTGTTCCAGCGTTACAAAGGGTTCAGCACTCTGGAGAAAAGGGCTGTGAATAGATAATTAAGAAGGAGTCCAAAGACGAAAGATAATTTTGAAATCCATTGGGGGTCAGAGGATCTTCAGCTAAAGGAACTGAAAACTCTTTCCTCAATTCAGGACCCTGCTTTTATTAAGACAATTTGTCCGAAGGCAAGGTAGAGATATACACTTCAAAGTGTTAGGTTTCAAAGGGTATACAGAAGCATTGTCAGTTTGGTTAAGTGTTTGGCCAACATGAGGCAATAAAATGCCCTGAGTGCTCTGGCAGCTGACAATCCTATTCAGGTTTAGGGGAAGTGATATTTACCAATTTCCAACAGGTAAACTACATATGTGTCTCACCCTTATTGAGCCCCTCCAAGTCTCATCAAACTTTTGATGGAACTCTTGTAATTATGACATGCTGGAATTGGTTCCTGGCAACAGGATTCCATTGAGATACAACCTTGCTCTTAGTCACCATGTCTTCTTAGGATCCTTGTGGTTTGAGAGTTTCTCAGACTTTCCTTGTTTTTGCTGACTTTGTAGGGGAGGCAAAAGTATTTTTCCCTCTATCCTTTTAGATTCTTGGCTGAGATACCCCTGTAATAAAAGACAGGTTAATAGGAGAAAACCAGAGAATTTTAATAATAGGTACATCTCCTATATACATTAGAGAGAGCCAGAAAAATTAAGTAACTCCCTGAAATGGCCCAAACCACAACCTTAAATACCATCTCCAGCTAAAGACAAAATATATTGGTGAAGGAAAAAGGCCAGTTATGGAACGTTATCAGACAAAGTACAGTAAACAAGGGTATGGTTGTTATGCAGGTTTAAGTCATTGCCTTCTCCATCAATAAGAGTGTCTAGAGATTTAGCTATCTTCTTCTTCCTGGTAGAAGAGGAGACACCCTTACAAATTTCCCTTATACATGTAAATATTTCTTATTAAAAGGTAACTTCTAGAGAGAGAATCCAAGATGGCGGCATAGGTAAACACCTACCCTGCTGCCTCACACAACAATTTCAAAACTACAACTAAAAGACAGAACAAACATCATCCAGAACCACAGGAAAGCTGGCTTAGTGGAAATTCTACAACTAGAGGGAAAGAGAGGAGCTCATGGAGAACCAAAGGAGCTGCAAAAAGCTGAGGTACAGAGACGCGCGCACTGAGAGAGCGGGTGCCGGAGTACCAGGCTGGTTTTCTCTGGCAGGAGGGAAACGGAGACTCTCAAAGGCATTGAACCCCTTATCTTATGACACTAAACCCCAGATCCAGCCAAAACTCATACGGGGGGAGTTCGGACTGTGAAAAGGGAGAGGTGCACGGAAATTTAGGGGAGTCGCAAAAGATCAGAGGTCTATTGGCACGCACAGCACTATGCGTAGAGGACAGATTGCTGATTGTGCCGCTGGCATTCGAGACAATGTTAAAAGCAGCAAGAGAAAAACAGTTCATTACCTACAAGGGAGTACCCATACGACTGTCAGCTGATTTCTCAACAGAAACGATGCAGGCCAGACGGGAGTGGCAAGAAATATTCAACGTGATGAATAGCGATAACCTACAACCAAGAATAATCTATCCAGCAAATCTATCATTCAGAATTGAAGGGCAGATAAAGAGCTTCACAGAGAAGAAAAAGCTAAAGGAGTTCATCAACTCCAAACCAGTATTATATGAAATGCTGAAAGGTACTCTTTTAGAAGAGGAAGAAAAAAGGTAAAAGACAAAAAATTATGAACAACAAATACATATCTATCAACAAGTGAATCTAAAAATTAAGGGAATTAAAATTTGATCAACAGAATAAACTGGTGAATATAATAGAATCAGGAGCACAGAAAGGGAGGGGACTGATAATTCTCAGGGGAAAAGGGGTGAAGGGTGTACAGGGAGAGACTGGACAAAAATCATGCACCTATGGATGAGATCAATGGGAGGGAGGTAAGGGCAGAGGGAAAGGTGGGAGCTGGGTGGAGGGGTGCTATGGAGGGGAAAAAAGAGAAACAAATGTAATAATCTGAATAATAAAAATTTAATTAAAAAATAAATAGTAAAAGGTAACTTGTATTCAGTTTTCAGAGCTTTTCTTGTATTTTCCATTTCTTAAACACCAGCTCAATATAATCCTTATCCCAAAGAGGCATATTCTTTGGTGGCAAATTTTCCTCCCCTTTGACATGATAGTTTTAAGGAGTAAAGTCCAATATTTTGTATCATCTCCCACAATTCATAATTTTTCTTTTTAATGGCTAGTATAGTTTTAGGAGATGATTCTGTGGTGGCTGATTTTGGAATAAAGGTGTCATTTTCATGTGGCCTGGTTGGTCTGCTTTTATTTCAGGGACACATTGTACTTTTGGAACAAGCACCTCTCACAGACACCAGGGAGGTGTTATGGGACAGCCCCCTGAGTCGGAGAGGGCTGTCCCTAACTTTGATTCTTGTCTTCTCATATTAATGAATTTAAATGAGAGACTTTGATTGTGTTGTGATAAGATAATATATTAAAGCATGTACATTTATTAAAGAAGCAAGGTGAGCAAATGTATATATCTGGCTTATGAAGTAAAGAGGGGTTCTCAGCTAATTTGAAAAGGGAATTAGATAGGGGGTTTGAGGCATTATATACCCTCCTGTCTATAGGTATCAAAATTTCTCTGCTGAATATTTTGGTACAGATTAATTCTCAAGGTACCTTTTTACTTTGTTGTGGCTTTCCCAGAATTCACGAGAAGCTCCTGGCAATTTTATCTTTTTTTTTTTTTTAAATATTTAATTGATTTTTCACAGAGAGGAAGGGAGAGGGATAGAAAGTCAGAAACATCGATGAGATAGAGACATCGATCAGCTGCCTCCTGCACACCCCACACTGGAGATGTGCCCGCAAACAAGGAACATGCTCCTGACTGGAATCGAACCCAGGACCTTTCAGTCCTCAGGCCGACGCTCTATCCACTGAGCCAAACCGGTCTCGGCCTGGCAATTTTATCTTGCCAAGCCTTGAGAATGCTGGCTTTTTGCTTAGGGATTAAAACTGCCCCTTTTATCTTTTCCCTTCCCTCCTCCTTTACTGCATTTTCTCCTTAAGGAAGCTTTTAACCATTTGCTTTCAAGTGTCCTTGGCTGGGGAAGATAATGGCTTGTTATTTGCAGGCTAGCTGCAAATTGCCCATACTGTTTGGCCTTGTTTTAACTTTCCTGTTTCAGTTTCCCTATTCCTTTTGCTCTAGAATTTTCTTAGCTTCTTATTATCCTGTAACGATTTACAGAAAATGTGTATGATTAGCCTTGGTAGGTGGTATCAGAAGGAGGAGGGGAATATTGGCCCCTTTCATATAACAGTTATTTTAGAGAAGTTTTCCTGATTAGGACAAAGTTGAGTCTAGTCTTTCTGAAGTAACCTCTGTAGGTATAATTCCATTACATTTTAAAGTTCCTAACAAAGAATACTTGAAATAGTATGTTTGCTAAAAATTTGTTGGAAAATTCTATATAAGTAGATTTTAATATGTAGCCTTGGAGTCATCATGATATTCTCCCTTTATCAACTGCTACATCCAATTCATTAAGTCCTATTAATTTTACCACTCCAAATATCTTTCGAAGTTATTCATTCTTACCCCTCCTCCCAGTCCAAGCTATAATCTCTCATCTCAAGTGTGGTAACTGTCCCTAACTGGCCTCTCTACATCTACTTTTGTCCCCTTCCAATACAGAAATTTTCTGACTTATGATGGTTTCACTTCTGATTTTCAACTTATGATCATACAAAAATAATACATATTCAGCAGAAAATGTACTTCAAATTTTGAATTTTGATCTTTTCTGGGGTACCAATATATGATATAATACTTTCTTGTGATATTGGGTAGCAGCACCTAACTGCAACTCTCAGTCAGGCACATGGCCATGCATACTGTGTATTCATTATGTTAGATGATTTTGCCCACCTGTAGTCTAATGTAAGTGCTCTAAGAATGTTTAAGCTAAGCTAGGATCTGTTATGATGATTGGTAGGTTAGGTATATTAAATGTATTTTAACTTACAATATTTTCAACTTATGATGAGTTAATCTGGATGTAACTCCATTGTAAGTCAGGGAGCATGTATATATTCTTTCCACTGCAGCCATTAATTTATTCAATAAAAATGTATTTCTCAATTGGGATACATTCTATTGGAAGAGATGGATAATAAGCAAATCCTATATAATAAAAACCTAGGTGGCGCCACATAACACTGTCACAAGATGGCTGCCATGATGTCACCACAAGATGGCCACCCTCATGTCATCACAATTATGGCTGCCATAACATGGTCACCACAAGATGTCCATATAGGAATAGTGTGATAGGATGCTATTTTATTTTAATTTTATTACTTTTAAAATTTCTTTATTGATTAAGGTATTACAGATGTGTCCTTATCCCCTCATTGCCCCCCCCCACAACCCACTCATGCCCTCTCCCACCCCTGTTGTCTGTGTCCATTGGTTAGGTCTATATGCATGCATGAAAGTCTTTTGGTTGATCTTTCCCCTTACCCCTCCTCTCCCTTACATTCCCTCTGAGGTTAGATGGTCTGACTGATGCTTCTCTGTCTCTGGTTCTATTTTTGTTCATTAGTTTATGTTGTTCATTATATTCCATAAATGAGTGAGGTCATGTGATATTTATCTTTCTCTGACTGGCTTATTTTGCTTAGCATAATGGTCTTCAATTCCATCCATGCTGTTACAAATGGTAAGATTTCCTTCTGTTTTATAGCAGCATAGTATTCTATTGTGTAGATATACCACAGTTTTTAAATTTACTCATCTGCTGATGGGCACATAGGCTGTTTCCATATCTTAGCTATGATGAATTGTGCAGCTATGAACATAGGGTTGCATATATCCTTTGTGATTGGTGTTTCTAGGTTCTTGGGATATATTTCTAGAAGTGGGATTACTGGGTCAAATGGGAGTTCCATTTTTAGTTTATTGAGGAAACTCCATACTATTCTCCACAGTGGCTGTACCGGTCTGCATTCCCACCAGTAGTGCAAGAAGGTTCCCCTTTCTCTGCATCCTTGCCAGCACTTGTTTTTTGTTCATTTGTTGATCATAGCCATTCTGACAGGTGTGAGATAATACCACATTGTTCTCTCAGATAATTAGTGACTTTGAGCATGTTTTCATATGTTTCTTCTGTCTTCTTTCAAAAACTATTTATTTAATAAGTTGCCCATTTTTTTGATTGGGTTGTTTATCTTCCTTTGGTTAAGTTGTATGAGTTCCCTGTAAATGTTGGGGATTAAACCTTTATCAGTGATAACACTGACAAATATGTTCTCCCATGCAGTGGGCTTTCTTGTTTTGTTGATGGTTTCTTTTGCTGTATAAAAGCTTTTTATTTTGATGTGGTACCATTTGTTTAATTTCTCTTTAGTTTCCATTGTCCTAGGAGCTGTATCAGTGAAGAAATTGCTTCAGCATATATCTGAGATTTTGCTGCCTGTGGATTATTCTGGTATTTTTAGTTCCTTGTCTTATGTTTAAGTCTTTTATCCATTTTGAGTTTATTTTTGTGTATGTTATAAGTTGGTCTGGTTTCATTTTTTTTGCATGTATCTGTCCAATTTTCCCAACACCATTTACTTATTTTTAAAAAAATATACTTTATTGATTTTTTACAGAGAGGAAGGGAGAGGCACAGAGTGTTAGAAACATCAATGAGAGGGACACCTATCAGCTGCCTCCTGCACGCCCCCTACTGGGGATGTGCCTGCAACCAAAATACATGCCCTTAACTGGAATCGAACCTGGGATCCTTGAGTCTGCAGGCCAATGCTCTATCCACTGAGCCAAACCAGTTTTGGCCCAACACCATTTATTGCAGAGACTGTCTTGACTCATTTTATGTTCAATAGTGTACTATTTTAGATGGATTTGTCAGAGAATACTTTTCTGAGTAAATAATGTTTGAGCAGAGACCTGAACAAAGATAGCAGGTGATTTATGCAAGAGTCTGGGGAAAGAACATTGCAGATAGAATGTGTAACAAGTTCAATGGCTATCAGGTAGGAATAAGGTTGGTATATTCTAAGATTTAGCAATGAAGCCACTGTGGTTAGAATAGAGGTAACAACGGGAGAATAGAAGTAGGTAGATGTTAGAGCTTTTCTGATTATGGTAAAAGGACTACGGTTTCTTTGGACAATTTTATGCAGAGGAGTGGCATGACTATGATTTTTCATAATATTAATTCTATAACAATCTTTTTGCCACTTAAAAGCTTTCAAATGCTTCCTATTGATTTGGGGATTAAGACCCATGATATACAAGATGTTTGTATGGTCTTGCTCCCCCTGTATCTTCAGCCTCATGTTGTATTATGTTTTCAAGTCTTTGCACTTATCAGTCTTTATCTTGTAATAGGGCCTTTGAACATGCTGTTTCTTCTGCCTTGAATGCTCTTCCCTTCCCTTTTGATCTCATTAATGCCTATTCATCCCTCAGAATTCATTTTCTTGTTTGTTTTCACTGATTAAGTAAAAATCATTCTATTATATTCATATCATCATATCCATCTTTATCATAGCATTTATCATAAGTGTAATTTTGTATTTGTATAATTATTTCAATTATGTAATTTTGCCACACAAAACTAGAAGCTCCATTAGCATTATATCCGTAACATTGTTGGAGTGGTAAATTTTCACATACATCTCTTGTTTTTTTCTTGGCTAGTATAATAATTAAATTGACATAAGACAGATCAACAGGAGAAAAAATAATTTAGTACATATGGAGGTCTCACAGATATGGGGCCTATAGAAATGTCTAAAGCAGGTAGCTTTTATACTTTTTAGACAAAAAAAAAAACAAACAAAAAAAAACCCAAACAACCCAAACTTGTGAGGAATTGAAAGGACAAAGAAACTTAGCATTGAAGAGTTTAATTATTGAGGAATCTAAGCAGAGTTTGGGCTTGGGATAGTAAATTAGTGAAAAAGTAAAAATGTTTGTTTATACAGGCTTGCTGGCCCTGAATTTCCTATCTCTGGTAATAAGAATATTGCTCTAGCCAAGACTGGTTTGGCTCAGTGGATAGAGGGTCGGCTTGCAGACTGAAGGGTCCCAGGTTCGATTCTGGTTGGGGGCATGTACCTTGCTTGCGGGCACATCTCCACTGGGGTGTGCAGGAGGCGGCTGATGGATGTCTCTCTCATCGATGTTTCTGACTTTCTGTCCCTCTCCCATCCTCTCTGTTAAAAATCAATAAAATATTAAAAAAAAAAAAGAATATTGCTCTACCTCCCAGTGCAAGGAGAATACCTTTCATGTGGGAAATACATTTTCTGCTTCCAGAAGGACAAAGGAGGTTTAGTATACTCTTCTTACGCCACTTGTTTGTTTGTTAAGTAACTTTAATTCAAAATAATCAATATGCCAAAGTGGCATATTTTGAGGTGGAAAATTTTGCTCTCCTATAGCATCCAGGGTGTTGGTAACTTCACAGAAAATACAAAGTATTTGTCAAATGAATGAATAAAAGTGTTTCCCTGAAGTCTAACTTGTGTATTTTATATGGTGATGAAGGGAGGGGTCTTAAAATCCTATTATCTGCTAAGTGTTTGAGATACCTAAGAGATGTATCATATATATTTAATTCTGTACCTACTGACACTACTGATTCACTAGATAGAGAGGTTCTCATTGGACATTGTATTTTTCACAAATCTCCCGGCCCACTGGATACTATTACTACTATGCTGGTATGGTAGTGTCAACTTATACTATTAGTCCTGTTAAATCAGGCACCATAGTTTCATTAGCATTGATTGGCATAGTGGGTCTCACTGCTGCTTTACTGAGTAGAAATTGCCCTGTTGATAGGTGTCATTGCTTGGAGAGGTTACCTTATATTACTGGAGTGGCCTATGATAAAGTTGAGAATGCATATACAGTATGTGATGTTATCCTTCATCAGAGAAGCTTCAGATAATGTTTTTGAGCTCCTTATGTTTGAGTTTAGTGTAAATACTATTTTATTTTATTTTATTTTCACTAGGACAAACACATGCACACAAGAGACCATGTTGCTCTCAAACATTATGTCCCTTTAATGACATAAGGTATGCTTACTTACTCAAGCTCTTCATTCCTGGATCCCCCTTACCGTAGGATGTTTCTCCCCAAGCATTCCTTAAAAAATGGATTTTTGTTAGGACATCCTATCTTACTCTGCAGTGGATACAAGCAATAGACACAACCTGATTTCTCACACAGTGGTTCCCCAAGCACTCTTCAGACTAGCCATATCAGTTTGTCCTCATATGTCTAAGCCCCATGCATAGAGACCATGATACAAGCTGAACTTCTACATACAACTACCAACAGCAGGGTGAAGTATAAGGAACATATGTGGGTTGTGGAATATAACAGACAGACCTACGTTTCTCACAGTTCCACACATTACGGGCTGGATGACTTTGTATGTTATTAACTTCTTTGAGCTTTAGTTGTTTCCTCATTCATGAAGGGGTATGAGAAAAACTTCCTTGCCAGGGTCCTTATGATAAATAAATCAGATACAGTACATGCAAATAAAGTTTTACCACAAGGACTGATAGAATAAGGATAGCTAGCCAAACAATTTCTAAATTAGGAACTGTTCTAAATATATACAAGTATTATCTCATTTAGATGTCTTCACAGCCATCCTGTGAGATAGGTACACTTACCTTTATTATTTATTTAATAGTTTTCAGAGAGGAAGTGAGAAGGGGAGATAGAAACATCAATGATGAGAATCATTGATAGGTTGCCTCCTACTGGATTGAGCCCCTAACTCAGACATGTGCCCTGACTAGGAATCTAACCGTGACTTCCTGGTTCATAAGTCAACACTCAACCACTGAGCAACACCAGCGGGGCTATTACCTTTATTTTATAGATGTAGAAACTAAAGTGAATTTGTCCAAATTCACACAGCTAGAAGTGGCCGAGTTGAGGAGAGGCTGTTTTAAGTGAACTCCAAAATCCAACCCCCCTCCAAATTCTAAGATTCTATATATTGAATTAGTACAAGGTCATTGTTTTACATAAATAGAT